>CAUYRH010052087.1:0-36295 GCA_963574655.1 Perodicticus potto | reverse complement strand
ACCATAGCACTTTGCCCAGGGCGGGAACAGTTCAAAGAAGTGGAGAAAGTCTCCTTGTTTGAAGACTAGAAAAATGAGTATTATAAACATGTCAATTTTTTGAATATTGATGAGTCCAACTAAAACCAAACTAAAATCCATATTGGTTGTTTTTAATTCAATGGTTTCACTTGTTGGAACTTTTTTTTTTTTTTTTTTGGAGACAGAGTCTTACTATGTTGCCCTGGGTAGAGTGCTGTGGCATCACAGTTCACAGCAACATCAAACTCTTGGGCTTACGCAATTCTCTTGCCTCCGCCTCCCAAGTAGCTGGGACTACAGGTGCCCGCCACAATGTCCGGCTATTTTTTAGTTGCAGTTGTCATTGTTGTTTGGCAGGCCCAGGCTGGGTTCGAACCCACCAGCCTCAGTGTATGTGGCTGGTGCGCTAGCCGCTTGAGCTACAGACGCCAAGCCGTAGACCCGGTGATTCTTAAGGTCATCTGGATAGCCAACTTTAAAGAAAACAGCTGAAGAAAAAGTCAAGGTAAGAGAAGACTCGCCTGCTCAGATATTAAACATTTTGTGAAATGAAAGTAATAATACAATATGCTTTTGGAGAACAATTTTATAAATAGGTCAACACAACAGAATAAATTAAAAATACAAGGGAATTTACTACATAATGACTCTATCATTTCGAACTAGGAGCTACAGATAGACCACTTAATATACAATGTTAGGAGCATTGAATCATCGCTATTTCTTAGGTAAAGTCATTCTATAAGCAGTGAGCTCAGTTCTAGCCCAGGATTTCCCACCCCAGGGCCTCTGGTGAGCCCCAGTGTCTCATCTGAGAGGCCTTATGCCTCATGCTGGGGTCTGGCATGTAGCTTCAGGGCCAGGAGCTGCAAAGCTGAGCCAAGGGCACAGGACTCCAGATTCAGGTTACTTTGACGGCCATGTGTCAGGGTAGACCTGGAGCTAGGCCCTGCCAAGGATATCTCCAGAGACTGTGAGGTGGGAGTGGGTGCATGGGTACAAGGAAGAGAGGAAAACAAGAGATTCCTTCAGATTAAGAGATGGAACAGGGAACAGCAGGTCCTAAAATAGCCCCATGGCAGGGCTTGGGAGGAGAGCACCAGATGCTGTCGCAGAGAGGCTGGGCCCTGTGTCCAGAGCCCTCAGACGTCAGCAAAACTTCCCTCATTCTTTGCAGGGCAGGAAAACCCACAAGTCAGGGTGTAAAGGTCTTGTCACTGCTAACAACATGGAGAGGCCTGGAGGGTTTTCCTGGTAACATTGCACAACCTGCAAACTGGGCAAGCCGGACTGAATTTCCCGCCTTCTGGCAGGAAAAGGGCTGAGGGATTTGATTTGAGTTAAGGCAAACAAAGCGTTGTGACACCTGTAGAGCAAGCATAAACACAAGGGAGAACAGAAAAACAATGGAGAAAAGCAGTAAAACCAAACACTGGATCTTAGAAAAGCTCAACAAAATTGACAAACTTTAAGCTGGATTGATTAAGAAAACAAGACAGAGAAACCAGATTAGTGCTGGGAAAACTGGATATCCACATGCGAAAGAATGAAGTTGGGTCTTTACCTAGTACCACATACAAAAATTAGCTCAAAATGGATCAACAACCTAAAACTCTAAAACTCATAGAAGAAAACATAAGGAAGATGCTTCATGAAATTGAAGTTGGCAATGATTTCTTGGCTGTGACTCTAAAGAAAAAGCAGACAAATTTGACTTCATATAAATTAAAAAATTATGTGCATCAAAATACTATCAACAGAGTATAAAGGCAACTCACCAAATGAGAGAAAGCATTTGAAAATTATAAAGGATTAATATCCAGAAGATATATTTTTTAAACTCCTGAAACTCAACATCAAAACAAAACTATTCAAAAATGGGCAGAGTCTTGTAGACACATCTCTTCATAGAAAAATAAGCACATGAAAAGATGTTGAACCTCATTAGTCAGTAGGGAAATATAAGTCAAAATACAATCGATGAGATACCACTTGATACCCATTAGGGTGCCTAATAAAATAAGCAAAGAAATAAATAACAAATGTTGGTGAGGATGTGAAGAAATTAGAACATTTTTTTATTCCTGATGGGAAATGATACAGTCACTGTGGAAAAAGAGTTAGGTAGTTCCTCAAAAAATCAAAATTAGTATTACTGTATGACCTAGCAATTCTCCTTTTAGGGGTGCATCCAAACAATTAAAACTGGAGCCTCCAATGCATTTGTATAACAATGTCCATAGCAGCATCATTCACCATAGCCAAAAGGTAGAAACTACCAGTTAACTCATGGACAGATAAACAAAATGTGGTTTATATATACAATGAAATACTATTCAGCCTTAAAAGGGAAGGAAATTCCAACACATGGTATAATGAACCTTGAGGACATTATATTGAGTGAAATAAGCCAATCACAAAAGTATAAATACTGATGATTTTCACTTCTATGAAGTATTTACAGTAGCCAAAATCCCAGAGCTTGAAAGGGCTCGGAGAAGAGGGGGTGGGGAGTTCAACGGATATACTAATTCAGCTTTGCATGATGAAAAAGAGAGTTCTGAAGATGGACGGTGGTGGTGGCTGCACGACATGACTGCAGTTCCCTCTGTTCAACAGCACACTTAAAAATGGTGACGATAGTAAATTTTATGATGTCTGTGTTTAGCACAATTTAAAACTTGGGGAATTAAAAGAATTGTGATATTTCTTTTTGCATCCCAGAGACCGAGGAGTAAGACTCTTAGCTTCTGTAGATGTAACATAGTCTATTTATCTACTTTATTAGTGCTATATTTTGGTTGATTTTTCTCTTGGAAAAATAATTATCTTATAATTTTGTTTATAAATTTTCACATTTCTAGTTCTTAAGTTCCTAGAAATAAAATGGGTTAAAAGACATGAACTTTACTGAGAACCCTTACATACTATCAAACTACATTTCAATATCTTCCCGATAGGGTTTTAAAATATTGGCCCCAGAGACATACCTCCTGGACTGAGGTGTGACTTGGTTCATGAATCCACTCCCCAGTAAGACAACTGTAACAGGTTAAAGATACATAATGTAAGTCTAAAATGTAAGTCACTGGTAATTGTTCTAAGGGCATATGGAAAATGAAGAAACACTTTTTCAATAAGATCTACTAAATTTTGGTAAGAACAGCAAAATCCTGTGGTACTTCAGCTACCAAGTGCTCCCTTTTTCCTTCTCTCCCAGGCCAGCATCACAGAATCTCCACTCTGAGTGGTTATTAAGAAAACAGAGTTCCTTTGTTAGGGTGGAGACTTATGAGGAACTCATAGCTTGGGTCAAGAAAAATTTCTCATGCAGAGATAAGGATAGAAAGAAGAAAAAGTTTATGCTAGTTTTCCATATGGAAAAGAGCGGTGGGGGATAGCTCTGGCAGAGAGGCTTTATTTAGAGGTCCTAATTAAGGTGAAGAAGTTTTATTATGGCTGTAGCCAAATTAACACAGTACTGTGAATGCTGCATCCACATCTCTCTTATTTTTTTTTAATTTTGGATTAATATGAGGATACATATAATTAGGTTACTTTGTTTACATTTGTAAAGTCAAGTCCAAGTTGTGGTTGAGTCCTTCACCCAATGTGTGCCATATACCCCTACATTGTGCCTGTTGGGTGAGCACTTACCAAAGCCCCTCTTCCTTCCCCATTTCTTCAATTTCATTGTGTTTTTCTCTCTTGTTAGCCTGTAGTTGTTAAGCTACTAGTTTAAATTAGTGTTGAGTACATGGGATGCTTGCTCTTACATTCTTGAGATACTTTACTAAGGATAATGTTCTTCAACACCATCCAGGTAAATATAAAAGATATAAAGTTTCCATCTTTTTATGACTGAATAGCATTCCATAGTATATATACACCCCAGCTTATTAATCCATGTATGGGTTGATCCACACTCAGGCTGTCCCCACATCTTTCTGATTGTGAATTGAGCTGCTGTAAACATTCAAATGCATATGTCCTTATGATAAAATGATTTTTTTTCTTCTGGGTAGAAACCAAATAGTTGGGTTGCAGGATCAAAATGGAAGGTCTACTTTTACCTCTTTGAGGATTCCCCATACTTCTTTCCAAAAACACTGGTTAATTTGTAATCTCACCAACAGTCTATAAGTATTCCCTTTGCTCCACACCCACACCAACATCTGCAGCTTTGGGACTTTGTGATGTGGGCGATTTTCAGTAGGTTTAAGTGACATCTAATCATGGCTTTGATTTGCATTTCCCTGATGATTAGGGACAATGAGCATTTTTTCACTTGTTTGTTGGCCATTTGTCTCTCTTCCTGGGAGGTTATATTCATGTCTCTTATCCAAATGAGGTTGTTTGCTCTTTTCTTGTTGAATTGCTTCAGTTCTTTGTAGATTCTGGTTATTAGCCTTTTTTCAGATTCATAACATGTGAATATCTTGTCCTATTCTGATGGCTTTCTATTCGCTTTGTTTATTATGTCCTTACTGATAGAAGCCATCCATGACAAACCCATAGCCAATATCATATCAAGCTGAAGGCATTTCATCTTAGAACTGGAACAAGCCAGTATTATTCAACATTTTGCTGGAAGTCCTAGCCAATGTAATCAGGCAAGAGAAGGATATCAGAGGTATCCAAATGGGGACAGAGAAGGTCAAACTTTTCATTCTTTATGGATGATGTGATGCTATACTTAGAAAATCTACATCTCTCTTCTTAGTGACAGGCTGATAACAAAATTATTGCCTTCCCTTTGGAGACAGGCTTATTTCTGATGATTGTGGGCTTGTCAATGATACCACCCATGAAGTATAGTTTTGGGTGGGATTTGAGGCCTTAATCTTGCACCCCTACTGTCCACTCAGGAGCTCCTTGAGGCTGTATAAACAGATTCTAAAAGGCAGTTTTCAGTTAATAGGTCTACCAATTGTAAAAAAAATTTACATCTCCTTTCCGTCTGCTCAGCTCTTTTCGGATTTTATGAAACATAACTCTGCAGAGTTCCTGTTAGAAAAAGAGTTAATTGATCTTAGCCCCATTGAGAAACTAGGGGCTAATATTTCTTTTGCTATTTTGCTAGCAAACAAGGTTGTCCTTTCACCCTTTCCCCCCTTAGCAGTAAGATCAGAGTGACAGCATCTCTCTGAAAGGGGAGGCCACCACTTCTCATCCCCACCAGCTCTGTGTTGCAGGACCTAAGTGCCAGGTGAGTGCATCCAAGAGATGTGGGCTTCTCTCCCCCTCCCAGCCCCCACTTGTAAGGAGGAAGCTTTATCTCAGGTGAGGCAAGCCAACAACAGTAGAGCCACAATGGCCCTCTTGCCTTTTCACTGGCAAACCAGAGATTTCGTCCTGTACATAAGATCCAAGCCAAGAAAACTAGAAGCTGCCACTGCCACTTAGCACCCCAAATGTGAAGCAGAGATATCACTCTGAGAAAAGTGAGCCACCGTCCCCATACCCAGCTCTGGAACAATAGCTCAGAGGATTTTCCCAGGGCAGAAACAGGCCATGAGACCAGAGAGGCCCAAAGATTCCTTCATATAAATTGACTTCCTGTATAGGGAGTATGGGGAAGCTTAAGCCTGAAGGAACTGTCTTAAACAATGGAGATTTTGGTGATAAGCAATTAGAGGAGTATGATAACTCCAAGTAAACAACAAAGTTAGACCATAGGCCAGCTAGTTAACCAGGAAGAACCAGAAAAGAGACAGTTTAGAACAGTCCTGCTGATGTCAGAACAAAATTCCAAGGCTGGCTAAAAAACTGTCCCTAAAAAGGGCCCCAAATTTAATTCTAAATAATTGTGGGAAAATTTATGCAAATGGTATTATTAAAACAACAAAGCAGCTAACAATCAATAGAGCCTAATAGTTGGGTGTGATATCAACAGATATAGGCATCTACTATGGAGATCAGAAAAGGGAGCCCTGCTAAATTCACTGTCATCCCAAAGTGTGGGGGTCTATGTGCAAGACTGTGCATTCAGTGACAGCAGAATATTCTTACTTCAGGGGAAAGAGACATCATTAAAATAGTCTAGCCAAGTCACTAAACAAATAAACAACAAGAAGAAACCCAAAGACTCATGGAGTCTGAGAAGAGGATCACTATTCACAATCACTTCAGTACACTAATGTCTAATTTTCAACAAAAAGTTGAAGAATTTTGGAAAATACAACCCATACACTGGAAAGAAATTAAGCAACAAAAACTGCCTGTGAGAGGACTGAGATGTCAGATTTCATAGACAAAAGACCTCACAACAGCTACTACAAATATTTCAAAGAAAGAAAATGATTAAAGAAGTAAAGGAAGATACGGAGAAAATGACTCATCAAACAGAGAATATCAATAAAGAGGCAGAAATCATTAAAAAATAAAAAAGGTAATTCTGAAGTTGAAAACTACAACAAAAGAAATAAAAAATTCATTAGAGGAATTCAACAGTATATTTGAACTGAAAGAAAGTAGAATCAGTGGGTGAATAGATAGATTGATCAAAATTGTGCAATCCAAAAAAAAAAAAGGAAAAAAGAAAAGAGGAAAAAAATGAAGAAAAATAAACAGAAGTTAATAGAAGTGTAGGCCAACATTAAGCACACCAATATACACACATTCTAGAAGAATCAGAAGTAGAAGAGAGAAAAAAGTATAAGACATATTTTAAGAAGTAACAACTGAAAACTTCCTAAATTTGAAGGAAAATATTAATCTATTGATCCAAGAATTTGAAAGAACTACAAGTAGAGTAAATGCAAAAAAAGAGATCCATACCCAGACACTTCATAGTCAAATGTTGAAAGATAAAGAGAAAATCTTGGAAACAGCAATAGAAAATTTGCTCATCACTTAACAACAGAATCAGAATTGGTATCTAAAAGAATTAATATAAACTCTACAAATAAATTTGGTCTGTATTTACTCTGAGAGAGTAAATGTTTAAATAAATAAAATGCTCTCCATTCTTCTCTCAGCTCTCTTTAAAAGATAAAATAATGTAAAACAACAAACAAATATTTTGGGATTACTAACATATATTAATGTAATATGTAACATACTATAATAAAAAAAGGAGGAGAGAAAATAAATCTACATATAAAAGTAATATTTTTATATCTTAATTGAGTATATTAGTAGAAATCTGAAGTGAATTCTAATAAAATGTATGTGGTCAGCCCTAGAACAACCACAAAGTGAAAAACAAATCATTAAAGGAGTGAAAATGTTACACTAGAAAATATTCACTTAATGTGAAAATAGCAGTAAAGGAAAATAGAGAAATAAAAATATATGAGACATATAAAAAAAGAGGACAGATAGAAATCTATACAAATAATCATATTAGGGTGGTGCCTGGGGCTCAAAGGAGTAGGGCGCTGGCACCATATGCCGGAGGTGAGTTCCAACCCAGCCCCAGCCAAAAACTGCAAAAAATAAAAATTAAATAGAATAATCACATTAAATGACAACAAATTAATCAGTGCAATCAAAACGCAGAGATTTTCAGCCTGACTATACAACCAGAGGTAGCCAAGCTACAAAGTTTGAGAAGATAGGCCTCCACAAAATTGCCCTCACTTCTGACACCAGCTGCAAGTTTGGGTGGTTCCCAAAAACAACTCACAAAACTCACTGAAATCTGCTATATTCTAATTATAGCAGATTTATTAGCAGGTTTATTACACGGATTTTATAGCAGGTTTATTACACAGAAAGGATACAGATTAGCATCAGCCAACATAAGAGACAAATAAAGCAGAGCCTGGGAGTATTCCAAACCCAGCATTTCTGGTGTCTTCCCCGTGAAGTCAGAACACATTACTTTGCTGATGTCAATGTGCGACAATATGCACAAAGTATTGCAAGGTAAGGAGTCCACGTCAACTTTAGTCCTCAGAGTTCTTACATGGGCGTCATTATGTAGGCATGATCAATTGATTGATTGACTGCCCGCATGACTGAATTTAACCTCCAAGCTGTCTGATAGCCCAGTTGATCCAATCCCTCCTCCACCAAAAATCACCTGGTCGGTCTTTCTGGTATGGTCAGCCCCAAACCTAAACCTCATGATGGGTCATTCTGATTGGGACAGACACTACCCTAACCCTGTTAGATGTAGCCAGTCCCATGCCAAGAAGCCAACTCTCATCCTAAAAAGGAAAAAAATAATTTTTTGGTTTGATGTAGATTACCTCCCAAAATCTTAGAGCAAAGGCTAGACTTATCATTAGACAAGGCCAAATTCTTTACCATACAATATATGTGCATAACATATAATAATTATAAACATATGTGCACATAACAACAAAGCCCTGAAATACATAAAAATAGGACAATATTCATTAAAAAACTAACAAGTTAATAAGAATAGTTGTTAAACTTTTGATGATTAATAGAACAACTAGGCACAACAGAAAACAGGAGAAATGAACAACACTAGACACCAATTAACAGACATCTATATCATAGGCTACCCAACAACAAAAGTATAAAAAACATTCTTTTCAAATGCACATAAAACATTTTTCAGGACAGACAAAATGCTAGGATAGAATACAAGCCTTCATCAATTTTAAAGAATTTAAATCATACAAATTATGTTTTTCCACTATAGTGAGATGAAATTACAAATATATAACAGAAAGAAATTTGGAGAAATTATGAATATGTGGAAATTAAACAGCATACTCCTAAATAACTAACAGACGAAAAAGCAATCACAAAGGAAATTAGAAAATGCTTTGATATAAATTAAAATGAAGACATAATTTACCAAAAGTGCACAGGTTTAAGCTAAAGCAAGGCTCAGATACAAATTTATAGCTGTAAATATCCTGAAACATTTGCTGAAATAAAATGTTTCTTTTAGGATTGTTTATACATGAGATTGTGTCACCCAAAACCACAAATATTTTTGCTTTTTCCTTTTCCTGTCTTTAAAACTAAAGAAAGTCAATTCACAAACCTAACCTTCCCTCTTAAGATACTTGGGAAAGAAGAGCAAATAAAACTAAAATAAGCAGAAGGAAGGAAACACAAAGTTTACAGCAGAAAATAGTGAAATAAAGAAGAAAAAAACAACAGTGAAATTGGCAAAAGTGGAAATTGACTGTTTAAAAAAAATCAACAAAATTGACAAACATTTAACTAGACTGACCAAGACCAAGAGCAAAAAATTACCAAAAGTCAGGAATAAAAGTGGAAGCATTCCTATTGATCTTTCAGAAATATAAAGGACTGCAAGAGAATATATTAACCTGGCATGCTAGCAAATTAGGTAACTGAGATGAAATTGACAAACTCCTAGACACAGCCACTTAAACTAAAAAGAAGAAACAGAAACTCTGATTTGACCTACAAAAAGTGAAGGTATCAAAATAGTGATTTAAGAAATTCCCATGAAGGCAATTCTGGGTATACCTGGCTTCACTGGGAAATTTTACCAAAAAGTTGAAGAAAAATTAATGTCAATTTTTGTTTTACAAAATGTCTTTCAAAAAATAAAAAGAAGGAAAAGCTTCCCAACTTATTTCGTGATACTGCATTACCATTGCACTCAAACTATATAAATTATCCACAAGAACACAGACTAATTTTTTTAATGATTAGATGTAAGAATCTTCAACAAAACTGGGGAACCAAATCCTGCCACGTATTAAGCAGCCATAACTAAGTGGGATTTATCCTAGAAAGATAATGTTGGTTTAACATACAAAAAACAGTTAATTCAATATGCATATCAGTAAAATAAAAGACACAAAACACATAATCATGCCCATAGATGAAGAAAAAAATTGGCAAAAAATTCACCTTTTTGTGATAAAACCACCAGTTTAATAGAAGAAAACTTCATCAATCTGTTAATGTGCATTAGTTTAAAAATCTCATAGCTAACATCATACTTAATGGTAAAAGCCTGAGTGTTTTCCCTTTACATTAAGAAACAAGACAAAGATGTCGCTGTCACCACTCCTAACTCAACGTTGCACTAGAGATCTACCTACAGCAACTAGCCAAAAAAAAAAAAAGAGAGAGAGAGAGAGAGGGAGAGAAAATAAAATAAAAATTAAAACATGGGAACAGAAAAAGTGAAACTATTTGTGTTTGGGGGTGACACAATAGAATTACAAAATTATTTTAGCAAATGTTTCAGGATAAAAGATTAAATACACAAAAATAATTCATAATTCTATGTAGATTTGTATTGATAAATGTAAAGTCCAAAAAATAAAATTAAGAAAGCCATTTCATTTACAGCAGCATTAAACTCAGGAAAGTTAAGAATAAATTTAACAAATGAAATATAAAACTTTAAAATACGATTGAAAGAGAGGCAGCACATGTAGCTCAGTGGGTAGGGCGCCGGCTCCATATACAGAGGGTGGCGGGTTCCAACCTGGCCCAGCCAAACAGCAACAACAACAAAAAAAATAGCCAGGCTATCAAGAGTGATAAAGTGAGACTCTGTCTCTAAAAAAAATAAAATAAATAAAAGTATTATTGAAAGAAATTAAAGAAGACCTAAATAAATGGAACAATAGCCCACACTCATGGATCAAAAGATCTAATATTGGGTTTTAGCCTTCATATGAAAGCTATAAATTAGCTCTATATTAGGGCTGAGTACATTGGATACTTTTTCTTCCATTCTTGAGATACTTTACTAAGAAGAATATGTTCCAGCTTCATCCATGTAAACACAAAAGAGATAAAGTCTCCATCTTTCTTTAAGGCTGCATAGTATTCCAATTATAGCACAAGAATACAGGGAAAAAGGAAAGGGAGGGGAGGGGAGGGGGAGGATGGGTGGAGGGAGGGCAATTGGTGGGATCACACCTACTGTGCATCTTAATAGGGTACTGGTGAAACTTATTAAATGTAGAGTATCAATGTCTTTATATAATGATTAAGAAAATGCTATGAGGGCTATCTCTCACAGTATGGTCAAAATGTTTCTGATTGTATATGAAGCACATTCTGCCCTATGATTGCACCAATGTACACAATTATGATTTAATAAAATTATTTTTAAAAAAAAGATCTAATATTGTTAAGGCGGCAATATTTTCCATACTTATCTGAATTCAATCCCTTTCTGAATCACAGCTAGAAAATTCAAGTAGAAATTTAAGAGACCCAGAGTATTCAGAACAATCTTGGGAGAAAAACAGAAAGTTGTTAAGACTCATACTCCATTATTTCAAAATTTGCTATAAAGCTAGTGAAGACGGTGTGTTATTGGCATGTGGATAGAAATATAGATCAACAGAATAGAATTAAAAGTACAAAAAAAACCCTTTACATTTACAACCAATCGATTTTTTTTTTACAATGGGAACAGAACACATTTTTCAGAAAACGATGCTAGGTCAAACTGGATATCCACATGCAGAAAGAATGTAGCTGGGCTCCTTTTTCACATCATACACCAAAACTAAGTGCACTGGATCACAGACTCAAAAGTAAAAACTAAAAATATACAAGCACTTAGAGTAAAATAAAAGTAAACCTTCAAAATCTTTGATCAGGAAAAGCCTTCTTAGATATGGCACCAAAAGCACAAGTAACAAAAGAAAAAATAGATTAATTGAGTTTTGTCAAAAAGAATTACTTTTTTTTAAATATATAAACACTTACATATTATTTATTTATTTATTTTTATTAAGTCATATACACATACATCATGAATACATTTATGCATATGTGGGGTACAATGTGTTGTTTTTTTATACAATTTGGAGTGCTTGCATCAAACTAATTAATATAGCTTTCACCTCATTTACTTCATTATTGTGTTAAGACATTTACGTTCTATACTTGATAGATTTGACTTGTACCCTTGAAATGTGCTCCATAGAAGTGGTCCCACCGTTTACCCTCCCTCTATCAAACCTCCTCCCTCCCCTCCCTTGCCACTCATTTCTCTCCTTCATGCTGGGCTATAGTTGTGTTCTATCTTTCATAAGAAAGTGTGAGTAAATATAAATTTGTTGCATGGAAGTACTGAGTACGTTGGATAATTTTTCTTCCATTCTTGAGATACTTTACTTAGGAGAATATGTTCCAGGTCCATCCATGTAAACATAAAAGAGGTAAAGTCTCCACCTTTTTGAAGGCTGCATAGTATTCCATGGTGTACACATGCCACAATTTATTAATCCATTCATGCATGAGTCGATGGGCACGTGGGCTTCTTCCATGACTTGGCTATCACGAATTGAGCTGCAATGAATAATCTGGTGCAAATATCTTTTTTTGCAAAGTGATTTTTGGTCTTTTGGATATAATCCTAGTAGAGGAATTACAGGATACAATGACAGGTCTATTTTTAGATCCCTGAGTGTTCACGAAACTTCTTTCCAAAAGGAATGTATTAGCTTGAGTTTTGCTCTTGAAAGGGCACCATTAAGAAAGTGATAGTACAATCCTCATATCCACATAATGGGAGAGCATTTTTGCAAATCACACATCTGATGAGAGACTTGTGTCCAGACTATATAAGAGACTTTTAATCATTCAATAATACAAGCCATATGACCCAATTAAAATCTAGGGGGAAAGAAGGTCTAAATAGACATTTCTTCAAAGAAGATATACAAATGATGAATAAGCACATAAAACCATGATCAGCATTATCAGCCATCAGGGCAATAAAATCAAAACTACAAGAGACACCACTCCACTTCCACTAGAAAGGCTTTAATTTTAAAAAATGCAGAATAACAAGTGTTGACAGGATATGAAGAAATCAGAATTTTCACACTTTGCTGGTGAGAATGTAAAATGATACAGCCAGTTTGGAAAACAGTTTGACAGTTCCTAAAAATGTTGAACATGGAATTACCATATCAACAAGAAATTCCATTCCTAGGTATATACCAAAGAAATTAATTCACAGGCCTTATCTCTAATGTTCATACTAGCATTATTCATGATTTCCAAAATGTAGAACCAATGTTTACCAATGTTTACCATCTACTGATAAATAGATAAATAAAATGGATATCATTTGATAATAAAGGAGAATGAAGTGCTGACATATGTGACAATATTGAAGACATTATGCTAACTGAAAGCAAGCATACATACAGGGGACCATGTATTATATATATGATTCTGTTTAGAGGAAATTTTCTCAATAGATAAATCTATAGAGAGAGAAGGTAAGTTAGTTACTAGCCTAGGGCTAGAGGTGACTGGGGGAAAGTGAGGAGTAGCTGCTTATGGGCACAAGACCTCTCTCTCTCTCTCTCTCTCTCTCTCTCTTTCTCTCTCTCTCCCCCCCCCCTTTCTCTCTCTCTGTCTTTTTAATCATGTTGTTCCTTAGATCCCCAGAATTTATTCATTTTACAAAAATTTTTGCCCTTTAACCAACACCTCCTTATCCCATCACTTCCGGCAACCACAACTCTACCCTCTGCCTCTGTGAGTTTTACGTTTTTAGATTCTAAAATGTAAACGTACTTACCTTTCTGTGTCTGGTTTATTTCACTTACCATAATGTCCTCCAGGTTTATCCATGTTGTGGCAAATGTCAGGATTTCCTTCTTTTGCAGGGCTGAAGAACATTCCATTAATTCTTTATTCGATTATCTATCAATGGACATTTACATCGTTTCTATATCTTGGCTATTGTGAATAATGGTGCAATAATCATGAATGTGGAAGTGCAGATATCTCTTCAAGACGCTGGCTTTGTTTTCTTTAAATATATACCCAGAAGTAGGATTGCTGGATTATATGGCAGGTTTTACAAACCTCCACTGCTTTACACAACAGCTGTGCCAAATTTACATTCTCACCAACAGTGTGTAAAGATTCCCTTTTCTCCACACTCCCATCATCACTTTTTATTTCTTATCTTTTGATAATAGGCATCCCAACCAATGTGGAGGAAGACCTCATTGTGGTTTTGATTCACATGTCTTGGATGATTAATAGTGTTGAACACCTTTTCGTATACCTTTTGGCTATTCTACTTCTTCTTTGAAACACTGTCTACTCAATCTTTTGACCATTATTTAATCTGGTTGTTATTGTGTTTTGTTTTGTTTGTTTCTGTACATCATGGGGCTTTTTTGCCTGTTGAGTAGTATGAGTTCTTTATATATTTTAGATATTAACTTCTCATCAGACGTTTAGTCTGCACATATTTTCCTCTATTCTGTAGGTTGCCTTTACATTTTGTTGATTATTTCCTTTGCTATATTGAGCTATTTAGTTGGTTAGTACCAGTTGTTTATTTATGTTTTTGTGTCCTATGCTTTTGGAATCATAGCCAAAATATCTCTGTCAAGACCAATGTCAAGAAGACTTTCTCTATGTTTTCTTCTAGGAGTTTTATTTTCCCAGGTCTTATATTTAAGTCTTTAATCCATTTTGGGCCAATCCAGTTTCCCCAGAACCATTTATTGAAGACACTGTCCTTTCCCCATCATGTGTTCTTGGTGTCCTTGTCAAAGATTAGTTGACTATATGCACATGGGTTGATTTCTGAGCTATTTTTATTCCACGTGCCTGTGTGTCTGTGTTGATGCCATCATCATACCGTTTTGATTACTACAGCTTTCTACTATTATTTTAAATTGCAACTTATTCAAGAAGCTTTGTCTATTTGCAGTCTTTTGAGATTCCACAAAAATTTAAGTTTTTTTTTATTTCAGTGAAAAATGACATTGAAATTTTGATACGTATTGCATTGAATCTGTAGATTACTTGAAAAGAATGGAAACTTTAGCAATGCTGATTCTTCCCATGCATGAGCATGGAATATCATATCTTTCCATTTATTTGTGTCATCTTAAATTTCTTCATTAACATCTTAGAGTACACATATTTTTTACCTCCTTGTTTAAATTTATTCCTAAGATTTTTATTCTTTTTGGTGCTATTATAAACAGAATTGTCTTCTTAATTTATTTTTCAGATAGCTTGTTGTTAGCATATAAAAGTGCAACTGATTTCAGTATGTTCATGGTTGGCATTGTCACCCCCGCCTGCTCTGTGTTGCAACCACACTGAATTCATCCATAAGTTCTACTAGATTTTTTGGAAGACTCTATCATTTTCCGTATGTAAGATAACATCATCAGCAAACAGGAAAAATTTAGCTTTGTCCTTTCCTTTTGCATGCCTTTTATTTCTCTTTCTTTACTAATTAGTCTGGCTTACACTTCAGTACTAGGTTGAAGTGGTGAGAGTGGTCATACTTGCCTTGTTCCTAATCTTAGTAAATAGAGTTTTTAGATTTTTATGGTTAAAGTATGATGTGAGCTAGATGCTTGATATCTATGACCTTTATGATGTTGAGGCATATTTCTTAAATAACTAATTTGTTGAGTTTTTATTCTGAAAAGATATTGAATTTTGCCAAATGATTTTTCTGCATCTATTGAGAAGATCATATGGTTTTTATTCTTCAGTCTGTTAGCGTGGCATATGGTGTTTACTGATTTGCATATGTTGAATAATCTTTGCTTCCCAGGGATAAATCTCACTTGATATAGAGTATGATCCTTTTAATGTGCTGTTAAATTTGGTTTGCTATGATTTTGTTGAGGATTTTTGCAACTATGCTCATCAAGGATATTGTGCTATAATTTCTTTTTCTGTAGTGGCCTTTTCTGGATTTGGTATGAAGATAATGCTGACCTCATAAAAGGAGAAGAACAAGCGTTAAGAAGAGGAATTGAACCTCTGATTTGTAAAGTTTTAAGTTTAGAAGGGTTCTGGGCTCTCCAGTGCTGAGGAAGACTGTGAGAAACATTGGCATTAATTCTTCTTTAAATGTTTAATAGAATTACCCATGAACCCTTCTTATCCTGGGATCTTCTTTGTGGAGAGGTTTTTTCATTTCTTCAAACATTTTATAACTTTATGATTCAATCTTGTAGACTGTGCCTTTCTAGGAATCTTTTCTAGGTTTTTCAATTAGTTGGCATATAATTGTTCATTAACAGTCTCTTATGATCCTATGTATTTCTTTGGCATCAGTTTGAAATGTCTCTTATTTCAGTTGTAACTATATTTATTTGAATCTTTTCTCTTTTTCTCTTGGTTAGTCTAGCTACATATTTGTCCACTTTTTTCTTCTTTCCAAAAACTCAACTTTTAGTTTCATTTATCTTTTCAATTGCCCTTTTAGTCCATATTTCTTTTATTTCTGATTTAATCTTTATTATTTTTTTCTTTCTGCTGACTTTGAGCTTTGTTCTCATTTTTCTAGTTTCTTGATGTATAAAGTTTGGTGTGAAGTGATGTGTAAAGATCCTTTTTTAATGTAGACATTTGTCACTATAAATTCCCTCTTAAAACTGCTTCTGCTGCCTTCCATAAGTTTTGGTACGTTGGGTTTCCATTTTTGTTTATTTCAAGATACTTTCTGATTTCTCTTTTCAGTTCTTCTTCAACTCATTGGTTGGTCAAAGAGTATGTTGTTTAATTTCCACATATTTGTGATTTGGGGGGGGGTTCCTCCTATTACTGATTTTTAGTTACATGTCATTGTGGTCATAAAAGATACTTGACATAACTTTAATCTTACTAAATTTGCTTAGACTTTTTTTGTGAGCTAATATGTGATCTGTCATGGAGAACCAAGTGTTCTTGGAACCAAGTACACTGAGAACAGGTGTGTTCCGCTCTTGTGGAATGGAATGTTCTGTATGTGTCTGCTGAGTCCACTGGTCTATGATACTGTTCAAATCTAATGTTTCTTTCGTGATTTTCTAGGAGGTTTCTCTTTGAGTTGATAAAAATGTTCTAATTTTATTATGACCATGGTTACATCACAGTGTGAAAATACTTCAATCTACTGAATTGTCTACTCTAAGTGAACAAGTTACACATCAAGTAAATTACATCTCAGTAAAAGCTGTAAACTTTTTTTAAAAAATGACATAGCTATACAAAGGCCAACTGTTCAATTCTTGACCTATCCACATGTAGGGTGTTTTCTTTTCTTTCTTTTTTTTTCTTTTTTTTTTTTTTTTTTTTACTGTAATGCAATATCTCTCTGTTTGCAGTATGTCATCGAACTAATTTTGCTTAACATGGTTGGAATTATTCAGATATAATGTATATAGAAACAGTAGTTAAGCTATGAAGGTGAAAACTTTGTGTCTGATGGATCACCTAAAACAAAACAGACATCTCTGGTCAACAAAATCACTGGGCTCATCGTATCCCACCAGAACTGAATAGTTTTTCATCATTGTTTTCAACATGTTGCATATTTTTTTCATTGTTGTTTTCACCTATTAACCTATGTCAGCTTAATAGGTGAATAATAATTACTACTTTTTAAAAGTTTTATGCCATTCATTAGTATAAGCTAGAACATTTTGCCCAAGTATCACTTAATAGATTATTTGAATTTCCTTTTCCTACCTGAAATGCTGTAGTCATAGATTTCTTTAAGTTTTTTTTTTGTAGTTGTACTCTTATCATCTGTTAAATTTTGCATTGTGCTTTCAAAAATAATAGTCACAAAGATCAATTTGTATGTAATCTCAAATGAATCTAATTTTAACTACTACATAATAGTCTTTTATTGGCTATAAATATAATAGTTTACTAAATTATTTCCCTGAAGGTAAGTATGTCTTTATTGTCTTTTCTTACACACACACACACAACACTCACAATACCCTTGGCATAAAACCATGTTCATATTTAGGTTATTATGTGGGAAGATGGCTAGAAATACTAATAATAATGCTAAAAATGTGAGCTATTTCTCAAAGCTTGACACAACTTACTTTCCAAATGGCTTGTAATAATTTACATTCCTTCATTTCTCTAAAACCTTGAGTGCTTTAAAAATGAAAATTCATGTATATTCTTAATGCCCAAGAAAAACAGCTAATCTGAAGATACATTCTGCAAAAGGGGCATGCACTATTGCCCTCCAGATGAGGCAGCACGGTTGGCATCATCATCCCCACCTGCTCTGTGTAGAGTTCCCTTGGGTGGTGCTCATGCCACACTGCACCGACCCCAGGCAAACTGCACCATGTCTGTGGAGACAGTCAGTCTCAGGCACAGTCAGTCTCAGGCACAGTCGTCGGTCCCAGTCTGTGGGGCACTGCCTCTGGACACCTGCTCCCATGGGGGATGCTCTGAACAAGGGATACATTTTCCCAGTCACTGTGCTAGCTAGCAGGGCACAGAGGACATTCTGGTATCAGCAGCTCCCAGACCTGCACATACAAACTGAAAGAAAGAGATACAATGGGGCCTTCTTCCAGATTATTCTTAAATCTATTCTTCACATTTCCTGCCACATCCCCCATAGTGATCTCCACATGTTACGCAACAGGAAGAGAAGGAAAAAAACACCCATGAATTTCCCCACGGAGCACCCCAATGGGCCATGGAGATGGAGCAGGGTGATTTCAGTCTAAGGAAACAGCCTTTGCCCAAAGATGGTGCCCTGAGAGATGCACACTCACTCCATTTTCTGCAACTTGGAGCCACATTCCCCACAAATGTGCTGAAGAGCATCTTCAGAGGAAAGAGCAGCATGGCTTAGCACCGGCGCAGCCTAATTGGAGGAGTATTTCTGGAAGGGCACACCATATGCTTTGCATTTGCATCCAGTCTATAAATATCCCAGCAACAACTTGAGTCCATAAATACTGTATTCAGAATGCTTTGCTGGAAATGTCTTTCACTAGTCAGTCATCCGTTTACCAGAGCGACAGTTCATTGTCCCACTCGTGCGAAATTATCTGTGAGATCAGGGTTAGGTCAGGAAATGCGTGAGTGCCAGAGATCCAGAGATGACCGAACACACTGTCTGTCCCCTGTGCCATCTGCTCTGCTCATTCCCACCCGGCTTGGGCCACCTCCAGGTAGAATGTGACAGATGACGATTTAGCAAAAGCCTGGGCAGGAAGATGTGGAATCTTTAAGGAAACTATCAAGAGACTGTGGTAAGGGAAAGGCCTGATACGTTGGCAGCTAAACTCCAGAGTGTTCTGTGCACCCTGGGCAGTGCTGGGAGCTTCGTTATTCTTTGCCTTCACTGTGAATCTATGTTGCTGGAATTGTTATCTCTATTCCACCAATGAGAGAAATCTAAGCTTGACAAGATTAAGAACCTCACCATGTGAGGAAGCCAGGACTCTACATGGGAGTTTCCCCCAAACCACACACTTGTAACAGGTGGCAAGACAGACAAGCCCAAAGCATGGCCATCCATCTGCCAGAAGATGAGAAATCTCTGCCATTTGCTCTCTCAGCGTTAAACAGTCACATTGACAAAGTGATCTCAAATGAGCACTCTTATTTTCTAGAGTAGAAAAGGTATTTAGGGAAGATGTTAGTGTCTCCATTTTTCAGACAAGAAAACTGAGGCTCAGAGAGGATAAGTTACTTTTTCAAAGCCACACAATTAGTAGAAAGATTTAGGAGTAGAATTTTGGTTTTCCAATGTCTATTTCAGTGTCCATTCCACATGCTGAGGATACAGAGGTTATCTAGCAAGAGTGAAGAATCAAGCCACGACCAGCCAGCAGCATCTTGGAACGTGTCCAGGAGTCCCACATTCTGTGCATGGGGCACTAGGTCTGGCTGCTTTGATGGGTGGCAGTTGTAGAATCCAAAAGTCTGTGGAATCCAGTTCTACCTAGAGCTGGCAGGCCTAGGAAGGTGCTGCAGAGGCAACTTGCTAAGAACCTTCCAGATACCTGGGTAGGGGTCCAAATGGAAGAAAATAATAGGTTTTCTAGTGAGCCCTGCAGTATTTCATTCTCTCCACACTGCAAGCTGCAGGTGGGCAGGGGATGTCTGTCTTCCCCATGCCACACCCCAGCACCAGGTCCACCTGCTGCAGAGTCACTGTGAGTGCAGGACTGAGGTGACCACTGCAGGTTACATGTGCCACCAGACAGCCAATGGGCCAAGGCAGTAGCCAAGCCCACAGGGCAGAAGGCCAACTGCAGGGCCACATCACCCAGCACACACCGGCAGGACTGACTGCATTTGTAAACACTGATGGCATGGCCGGTCAGCCTTCCCTCAGGTGAAGGTCAGCTTCATCCAACGTTGAGGACAGGCACAGTCTCTGCCCCCACGGCCTGAGGCTCTGAGGGAAAGTGACAATGAACCAGCAGAGCAGTGCATTTCACGTGAACTTGGTGCCACTAAGAAAGAAGAAATTGGTCATTAGAATGGCTGGCAGGCAGAGTGAACTGGCAGAGGGGTGTCCTGTCTCAGAAGGGGACATGGAGGGACCCAAGGAGGGGATCTGCAAGAAGAGAAGCACGAGAAAATCCAACTAAATGTGAGTAGAGTAGCACCACCCGCCGCCCAGCAGCAATGGCAGAGGGCCTCGGGTTTGCTCTCCTAAGGCCAGGTGGCTGTGGCATTAACAGGCTCAGGGGAACCCCGGCTGGCACAGGCACATTGCAGGATTTACAGCAGCAGTGGCAGAAACCAGAGAACACGATGAGACACCGGATCAGAGAGGAAAGCCTGGCCTCACCTGTGCAGTTTGTTCCCAGTGTATGGGCCAGTGACCAGGAGAGGCTGCACCTGTTAGCTCAGGTGGTCACAGGACCTGCTCACTGACAGCCCCTGGGAAATGAGGCTGAAAAGCCACAATCATCCTTAGGAGATTTTCAGAGCTAGAAAGTTGGGGAGAACTGACAACACATGCCTGTTGGAAAGGCCAGTTGTCACGGACCCAGCGTCCCTGCAGTGTTGATGAGTGCGCCAGATTGCACAGTGACCAGTCCCCAGGTACCAAGTGGTCTCTGTGGCACCTGCACAGGTCAGGGTGAGCACAGCATGACCAGCAACTACCATGCAGCTGCAGCCGAAGGCACTCTTTGGTACTTGCTCACAAAGCTCTGCCCCTGCTACAGAACAAACCCACTTCACACATAGCCCAGGGCTGAGCCCACTGCATTACCCCTCAGGGACTCGGGGACCAGGAAACCAGCAAAACTGTGCCGACACTCTGGAGGCCGCTCTCACTGTGCAATGTGCACTCTTTCATCTGTGGTCCAAGAGTCTGATTTTTTCCATAGGCATCTGTGGCACTAACTTGTTATTTGCATAGGGTGACATCTGAGACTTCACAGGGCTGGACAGCGACCACTTGATTATGTCCCAATTCCACCCTTTGAAAGAGGCCAGAGGACACTCTCATCACTGCAGTGAATGGAGGATGCTAGGCTCTATGAGAAGCACCTTCGCAGCTGTCCTCTGCAGAATGGGTGCAGGCAGGGGTGCAGCAGGGGGACTGAGGTCCCGATTCAAATGGAGGTGCCAAGAGGGAAACACAGCAAACACCACTCCACGGCAAAAGAGGCGTGAGGACAGTTTAGGCAATAGGATTTATGAAGCAACCCGAGAATGTCCTCTAACCGATTGTGGGATTAATTAGGACTCAAACCGATCTATTAGTCCAATAAAGTTGCACCTGCATAACACAAACAAAACAGAACAAGGACCACAGGCCACTCCCTGGCCACATGCAAGACTACCCTTCCTCACCAGCCTGGGCCACAGCCAGGCCCAGCTGGCCTTCCTGGCTCCCACCTTATGGTCTATGCCCCAAACTGATGTGACCCATCAGAAACTCCAATCTGAGTGCGCTGCACCTTTTATTCTTCAGAATAAAATCTCTAAGTCCCCGGCCAGGCTGAAGGGGCCCTGAGTGCCCTGACCTGGACCAAACATCTGACCTCCTTCCTACTTCCCTCCCCACACTTGGTGCCCTGCCTGGCTACTGCCCTTCAGCTTTTGAAAGAGCCTCTTACCTTCAGGACTTCCCATGTGCTTTTTGCATACTATAAGCATCTTCCCATCCTCTTTCCAGAACCAATTCTTTCTCATCCTTTGAAACTTACCTGGGAGCATCAGTGCATCCAAGAAGCCTTCCTGAGCCACTGGACAGAGTTCTCTGCCCCTGCTGCTCCACACACTTCCTCTGCCTCCTCCCAGTGTAGTTGAGTCTCTGGCGGTCACTTGCTCACCTGCTGGTGCCAACACAGCAAGCCCTTAATGAACATTTACTGCATGAATGGCTGAGTTAATAGACAGACCTAACCTTCCACTATCAGAGGGGGAGATGTGCCCAGGTGAAGGCTGCTGAGGACAGATCCTGGGAACATGAATTCACCTGGTAGGCAGAGAAGGGTCTCCCAGCCTTCAGGCTAACACTGTCAACAGTGGGCAGGGTCTTTCATTGTCATTGACTCCTGCTCTCTGAGCAGCTCTTTGAGCTCTGCCACACGGTGACAGCCCCAATGTCCAGAGCAGGCTGCAGTGGTAGAGCTCTGCGCTATGGAGGGGTCCGCTGAGGGGGTTGGGCATCAGGGTAGAAGTGCAAAGACAGGCTTTCTATGAATTGAGCTTCTTTGCAATTTAGGAGCTAGTTTGCACATTACCATTGAGGATAAGAGGACCTAGATACCTCCAGTCTTGTGATGAAGGCCTCAAGAGCTAAAGCCTGAGAGGCAGGTGTCTAAAATCAGCTCATGGATCGATCTAGAGAAGGGGTCCTCAAACTTTTTAAACAGGGGGCCAGTTCACTGTTCCTCAGACCATTGGAAGGCTGGACTGCAGTTTAAAAAAAAACTATGAACAAATTCCTATGCACACCGCACATATCTAAGCAGGACAGGCAGCGGCGGGAAAAACACCCGGCAGGCAGGATAAATGTCCTCAGCGGGCCACCTGTGGCTGCGGGCCATAGTTTGAGGACCCCTGTCTTAAGAGTCCCTGCAGTTTTATGATCTTTATATCTAGGAACCTCACAAGGTTCTCATGGTGAAGAGCCTAGGAAGAACCTCCTTCTGGCTTTGGCAGGGGAGGGGGAAAGCAGCAGTGTCAGATCTATCCAGACCCTTCTCCATAATGAAGGTCCACTCTCCAGGACAAAGGATTTTGCCAGAGCTTGTCTGAGCTGCAGGAAGAGAATGCCCGCAAGCTCACCCAGGTTTCTTGTATCACCTGAAGGAGGAAAACCACTAGCCCTGCAGAGTCAGGGCTTCGAAGATATACACTGGAAATGCTGCAGCCAGGGAAAGGTACGGCGCGCAGGGGGGAAAAACTCTAAGTCTATGGCAACTCCATTAAGACACAACAAGGAGACGTGTTATCCAAGGGACCAAAATAGTTTATCAACTAAGATGGATCTAAAGGTTAAAGAAACATAAACTATCCATGGGGTCCAGGGTCCAGGGCCCAGCTGGCACGGATGACCCTGAAGGGTGGAACTCTCAGGGGGGCAGGGGAGTCATTTCTGACTCCGCCCCCTCGGCCCTGCGCTGCATCACTCACGCCGAGCACAGCACACCTGCGAGCTCCCCGGGGACTGCACTGCTGGGTTCTGGGCGCACATCCCAACACGGTGCCCTGGACGTCAGCCATGGGACACGGGTGGGTCAGGCTCCATTTGTCTATGAGCCTAGCAGCAAAGATAATACTTTTCTATAATACGCAATCAAGGAGGTTGGGGAGCAGGGAGGATGTGTGTGACAAATTCTCTGATGCCTAACATGCTGACATTCCCAGAGACTCCCCCATCATCACCCCCCCTTGCTGGATGCAGGGCTCTAACCCTAGCAGCGGAGCCCTAGCCTCCCAGGCAGAGCAGAAGATCTGCGGCCAGGGCTGTCTGGGCACAAGGTCCTGTCACGCCCACCCAGGCACGCACCAGTCCTCTCGAGAGGGTGGGATGTTGCCACCTGGCCTCTCCTCAGAGCCCCACAAGAAAAAAAAAGATAGAAGAGAACAGCCAGGCAGGCAGAGCAGGGAGGTCTCTGGTGCCCAGACTCCCGCGGGAGTCGCCTCTGGGAGTGGGGAGCGCAGTATTCAGGCTGCCCTTCACACCACTTTCTAACCACCTGCTCTCTGC
Organism: Perodicticus potto; assembly: GCA_963574655.1. Taxonomy (NCBI): domain Eukaryota; kingdom Metazoa; phylum Chordata; class Mammalia; order Primates; family Lorisidae; genus Perodicticus; species Perodicticus potto. Next base: position 12,396 of record CAUYRH010052087.1, on the reverse strand, counting down.
CCCTGCCCTTTCCCATAGTCAACTTACTTTTATACAGTCACTACACATGTTTAATTACAGCAGATGGGAAACAAGCCACATCCCACAGCCGGAAACACATTTTGTTCATAATTAATTAGAACTAATTGATTAGATACCTTTCCTAACGTGCGGTTTTATGGTTGCATTGAAATGGAAACCCAATCCTGCCTAGCAAGGCTCTCTGGGTGCAGAGCAGGTGCAGCTCCCAGATCAGCCAGCGTGTCAGGAAAGGTCTCCCCACAGCACCCAGGCCTGCAGTGATAAGCCTGTGCCTTACCTGGGCATCCCACCTGCCTCATGGGCAGGGGAAAGAGCCCAGGATGGGTTTGCAGAGCTCAGCTCTCCTGCGGTACTCAGCAAACATTTTCTGTCCTAGGCACCGTGTGAGGCCCAGAGTTGCAGCAGTGAATGCACTCTTCACAGGTCAGCAAGTGAGAAATGGGTATAGAAGTGCATTGTGGGGCTGCATGTGGTGGGAACACCTGCTGGACCTCAAGCCCGGGACTCCCCCAAACTAGGACTCCCCAGATTTCCAGCTACTCTTCTTTTGTGACAGGGCTCTTCTTGGAGAGCCCTCTGTGGGACAGGCCTTTAACATCCTCTTTATTCAGCCTTACAAAACCAAAAACTACTCTACCCAAGGAGAGTTGGCCTTTGTGCCACAGCAAACTCCCCTGGACCTGCCTGCTGCACAGGTAAGTCCATCAAGCTTTTCCTTCAGACCCTGACATGTGCTTTGGTTTTCACCAAACAAAATTCCGCTGACTGAGCATAGTGTGAACACCTGTAAGCCTAGTATTGAGAGTCCAAGGCAGGAGGATCACTAGAAGTCAGGAGTTTGAGACCAGCCCGGGCAATATATGAGAGACCCTGTATCTATGGAAAACAAAGAAAAGTATACTCACCTATGATCCCAGCTGAGGCAGGGGGACGCCTGAGCCTAGGAATTTAAGTTTGAAGTGGCTATGATGACACAGCCACACTCCAGTCTGGGCAACAGAGGGAGACCCTATAAAACAAAACAAAAACAAACTGTTGTATTTTACATTATATTCAGCTTCCATTCTTTTTACAACCTCTTCATTTGACAAATTAGGACACTCAGGCAAAAAGAGGTTGAAGTCCCTGCTGCTGGCTCTAGAGTTCAGTGTCGTGCCCTGATCCCCATCTGGCCTCTGGCCCCAGTGCCCCCTGCCCAGGGTGGAGGCTGAGTCTTCTTACCTTTAGCCTCTTCTCCCGCCTGTACCTCCTCAGTGACGTCGCCGGGCCAGCAGAGAATTCTGCTTTCTCTTTTTACATTTCCAGCCAATCTTGATCTCAGCTGCATTAGAGGTGAATATAGGCCCCAAATTAACAAGGAATTCAAACTGGCCTTTCCCTCCCTGAGCTGGCTACATCCTCGGATGGGCTTCCCCTCTGGTCACCAGGGGGTCACCAGCACAGAGGCTGAAGGGCAGCCTCTCCCTCTGCCACCAAAATCAGGTCCTGACCTTGGGCCCAACTGGTCTGCCCCATAGACAAGGCATTCCCAAGTGAGCTGTCTCAGGCCTGCAGAAGAAGAATGCAGTTGGCCCCAAACCAGAGACAACCAGACACCCACCATGCCACTACCTTCCCTGATTTTTTATGATTATACTGAAAAATAGTTTACAAAGTAAAAAAATAAAATCAACCCACATCAAGTTTCTATCATAAATACATCAGTGTATTTTCCTCTTGTCTTTTTACATTTTTATTTGATTCTGAGAATTTTTTCCTTCTCCAGTAACCCCAGTTTTTTTCTGTTTTTCTTTGAGATGGTCTATGTTGCTCAGGCTAGTCTCCAACTCCTAGGCTCAACAAATTCTCTGGCCTTGGCATCACAAGGTGCTAGGATTATAGCTATGATCCCAGCCTCTGTCCTAGGAGGAGGACATGCCTCCTCTGGTGGACCCTGCAGGCCTAGCTATGCCAGTCCAATCAGAGAGTACATGGAGCCCATCTCTTACAACTGTAGGACAAAGATACTCACTCTTTGCTACTAGCTGTGAACCCTGAGACTGCTCTCAAGCTAGAGAAGAAACCCTACCTTGGGCCAGAACACACAAGAAGAGAAACTGAAATGTGTGAAGCTAGCAAGAGATCCCAATAGCTTTGCAGGAGCCCTGGATCATACCCTTCCTGAAGCCCCACCTTCCTACCCCCAAAGCACAAGGAGGTGAGTCTTCTTGCCTATGCCTTTTGCACCATATGCATGAATTCTGACTGATGCAGCCTATTTAACACTAGGCTGTTGGGTCTTATATTTTTAACATAAATCTGAGTTCTCACTTCTAATTAGTTCCTTAGGCTATATTCCTAGGTATAGAACTACTAAGTCAAGGGTTTTATTTTCAAGGCTTTGGGTACATATTGTCAAACTGCTTTCCAGAAATACTGGATCTCAAAGTGTCAGGGTGATTTCCTCACCACATAATCAATGGATGGCTATGATGTTTTAAAAGGCTTTAATTTGATAGGTGATCAAATGCTGCCTTCAAATGCGTGCAATGTGTATACTTTAGAATGCCAAATTAAGCATGCATCCCTGCTGGAAACAGCAGCCAGCTCATTCCCACCAAGGTCCAGAGCACCAGAAAGAGCATGTGCCCCGAGCCACACCTGCACCATCTCCACCTAGCCACACACTCACATGACAGAGGAATGTACCACTTGGGGATGGAGGCTGCCCTACGGAGTCTGAACCCCTACTTTGGTGGCTGGTTGGGTGGCTGAATACACCTCCAGATGCAGGAGTAGGGATCAGGCCTGCTCGCCTTGCTCTGGACCAAGTGTCCTGCCTCCTTTGTCACTGCCCATCTGCCACACCTGGTTCTCCAGGCTTCCTCCCACATCTTTGAAATAAATCCCTTTCCTGCCTCAAACAGCCAGCCTGTTTCTCTTGCCTGCAGTCAGGGGCCCTGACTAATAGGGTTCCACACTATCTCTGAACATAGTGCCTGCACCATGAAGCGGACATGCCACACACCACACGCTGTCTGCAGGGCAGGAGAGACCGAGGGACCAGCCGCTCCCTCCAGGCTCCATGTCAGCGTCACCTCCTCAGCGTCACCTTCTCTGACCCTGACCAGCCAGAGCGCCTCCTTTTTCCCCCTCTTCCTAACAATTTTCAAGATTCAAGACTCTTGACTTTTGAAAATCTTTGCTTCACATCTTTTCCCCAGCACAGTGACACGTCCATGAAGGCAGAACCAGGTCACTGGTCTGGACGGACCATGGACCAGGTCATCTGGTCACTGGCGGATCCCATATCTAGCATGACGTTTTCACATAAAAGCATTCGATGACTGTTTATGGAATGAACGATTAATTTAAGTTGAAGCTCTCTCTTTTTTAAAGAGAGTGCCATTCCGTGTCATCTGCCTGCAGCTGTTGCCCTGGCTGCCCTCTGGGTCTTTCCAACTCACCTGGGGTCTTCCGTCCTGTTGCCACCCACCACCTGTTACCTAAGAGGCAGATTTTGCTGTTTTCACCCCAGATCTATCGCCTTGAATTTTACTATCTTCCGTCTCCCTTCCCCAAGTCATCTAGTTCTCCCCTCGCCTACTCCCTTACTCAGCCTTGCGAAATGGCACATCATTCCTCTGACATTTTACTCAAGTCAGTGGTGTGTTTTTGTCCCTGGTCACTGCTCTCAGGTGACTCACTGCGGCTGCGCTGTGTGTTCTGGGGCACCAAAGTGACTTGCAGAGAGTCTGGGGAAGATTTTAACCCGGAATAGAATAAACAGCAGATTGTTGCAAGCACTGGTGTGTACAAGGCACAGAAATGTCCCCAGAATGTGAGACAGGGAAATCGCTTCTTCTAGGACCGATTTCAGGGGCTGTAACTCCATATTTAGAAGGACTTTGACTAGGGAGAGCCAGGGAGCTGCTCCCGGGGGCTGCCCAGCAGAGCAGGCATTTCCAGCAGCCACCCAAGGCCTGTTTTGCAGAGCAGAGTTCACATGCTTGAGTCAGAGCAGATCACGCATCCCGGGGAAGCGAGCTGAGCCAGCCCTAACCATGTTCTCCTCTGCCCTTGCTCCGCAGAGGGTCAGCCTGGCCTCTAAGTATATTTAAAAGAGATGGCACGTGTCGGACAGGCCTGGGTGCCCCCACATGCGGGCCTAGCCCCGAATTCGCCTACAACCCTGCTCTGAGCTCCCAGACAGAGGGGCGCAGCCCTTCAGAAGCCCCAGGGGTCCAGTGACCAGCCTTCCTTCTCCGGCCACTAGACTCACACAGATGGTGCATGGGCAGCCTGCACATGCCCGAGAACTTGGTGGATTAAAACCAGGGTGATATTGTGTGTGTCCTAGGACAACTCATCTCTGCACTACTCAGCATCACCCAGGGTTGGGGCTGGAACTGTGGAGCTGGAACCCTTGAAGTCTGCCCGCTTCCGCCATGGCAGTCAGTGTCAACCACCAGCAGGGACCTCCGCTGCGCCTCCGTGTGGCTGCTCAGGCCCCTTGGCTTGCTCATAACATGGTGGCTGCCTCCCCCAGGCGAGCTTTCCAACAGGGCAAGGAGTGACCAAACTTCAGAAGTCGCCAGGTTTGAAGCGAGAAAGCAGAGCCCCCGTCCCAGCAGAGCAGTGCCAGCATCACAGTGGCAGGACACATAGGGCAGCCACCTTTGTAAACCCAGGAAGAGGCTGTGAACCACAGCAGGTGCTCCAGAGGGTCTCAGCAGGTGGATCTTGCCGTCCAGTTTGGATTTGGCCATTTGACCACACGTTTACTTTCTTACACAGTATAAGAGTCTTAAGATCTGTATTAGTTACCTATTGCTACATAATAAATTCCCCAAAACCTAGTGGCCCACTAAGCACACCCTTATCATCGCATGGTTTCCATGGGATGGGCGTCCTGGCACAGCTTGGTGGGTCAGTGTTCCCCACCAGCCATGGTAGAGCCCTGTGGTCATCTCGGGGCCAGATGGGAGTGGAGCTGCTTCCAGCCTCACTCCCCTGGCAAGGCATTCACTGGCTGCTGGACGGAGATCACCTGCACTCCTTCCCACACAGGCCTCTGCGACAGGGCACCTTGCCTCAGCACAGCCAGAAAGCAGTAGAGAGAGAAGCCCGACCACAGGCAAGACAAGCCGTCATCGCCTTCTCTGCATACTGCAGGGTAGAATTGAGTCACTGTCCAAGGGAGAAGAGCTGGGGGCCTGACCTGTGGGAGGGGCACATCTGACACATCAGATGCTGTGACCACAGCACGCAGGGTCCCTGGGCCAGGACCCCGGCTTCTCCTGAGGAGAGAATGGATGTGATGAACGGCAGGTGCACTTCAGACACGCTCTGAATCCAGTTGTAGGGCAGCCCATACAGGAAGAGAGACACAGCACGCAATTGTGCAGAGTTTAGTTTATGGAACTGGTTAAAAACCTGACACATCCCCAGCTACTTCAGTTCGTCTGTGTTTTAATCGTGATCTCTTTCAATTTAATGTGTTAAACTTTACCAGGCATGTTATGACATAAACAGGATAGAAATGAGAACATTTAAGAATCATGACTATAATTCTTTTAAGAAAAACTTTCTCTTTCCTTGATTGCAGTAGACATATTTCTCAGAGTCCAACTTTCTATTACATTGAACTTACTCTTTATGCTCTGCATTCACTCATTACCCCTCCAGCCTTTGGTAATTCTGCAAGCCTCTTTTCACACAGTGAGCCCCGACCTTGCCCTCAGTCACCTCCAATGGGTGAGGTTTTATGGGTTTCCTTGGGGAGGTGCTCTGTGAACCCCAGGACACGCATGCCTTGGCCAGCAGGTCCCAGGGACCTCCACTGCTGCCCTCAGCAACCCTGCAGCTCCCCCTGAGGCCTGTGGGTTATACTACGAATGCCAGCCCAACTTATAGGGGTCTTCAAGATGCGCCCTTCTTTTGATTTTCCCCTTCCCTTTTTCTCCTTGGCTGTTTTCCTGGATAACACCAAATTCCCAGAGCTTTTCCTCCACCCATCCTTAGGGCCATGCTTATGCCATTCTTTCTAAGTTTTCAAAACACTTCCAATTAAAAGAAAATACCTGATAATTGTTGAATTTCCTCTTCCCATGGCATTCTCATCCCTCAGTCAGCACCATGTTGGGGAGAGATCCCGATTGTTTTAACTCAGAGCCTTAGTTTTCTTTTATGATTTTTCAACTTTTTATGTTTAAATGCTTACAGATTCAAGGGAAGTTACAAAGATAGTAAAAAGAGGTACCCTGGAGCTTCTGCTCAGTTTCACATAAGAGTTACATTTTCAGTTCAATGAAAATATTTCAGATTGTATATGAAGTCAGCACCTTGTGCCCCATGATTGCACCAATGTACACAATTATGATTTAATAAAAATTACAAAAAAAAAAGTTACATTTTCCACAGGATAGGACAATATCAAAACCAGGGAACGGACATTGCAGTAAGGTCTGTGTGTAGTTCTGCGCCCTCTGATCATTTGCGTAGATTTAGGCAACAGCCACTGCGATGGGACACAGAAGTGCTCCATCAACACGAAGGTCTCCCCCTAAAATCATCACACCCACCACCCGCCCCAACATCCCTAAGCCCTGGCAGTGTGCGTTCAGTCTTCATAACTCTACTATTTTGAGAATGTTTAATAAAGGGAATCACACAGAATGCAACCTTTTGAAATTAGCTTGTTTAACTTCGCCACGTGCCCTTAAGTCAGTCAAAGTTGTTGAGTAGTCAGTAGTAAGTTCCTCAGTACGCAGAATCACCCTGCTCAGGCGTACCACAGTTTAACTTTTCACCTTTTGAAGGACAAATTGTTTGTTTTCAGATTTGGCTATCACAAATGAAGCTTTTAAAAACATTCTGTAGAGATTTTTGTCTGAACATGTTTTTTTAATCTGGGTAAATATTCAAAATGATTCCTGGGTAGCTATTTTTTAAAGACATTTCCAAGCTATTTTTCGGAATGGCTGTAGCATTTTACATTTCAGCCAGCAATTATGAGAGATCCAGTTTCTTCACATCCTCACCAGCATTTGGTATTGTCATTATATTTTTTATTTTAGCTGTTCCAATAGTATAACATAAATAAGAAATTAAACAGATTGGAAATAACGTCTCTTAAATTATATTTTCTAATGGCTACTAATGTTAAACCTCTTTTCATTGCTTAACGGCCATCTAAATATCCTCTTTGGTGAAACGGCTTTGTTTACCTTCTAGTTGGATTGTTTGTGGCTTTTAATGTTAAAATCTGAAAATTTTGTGAACACGAGTCCTTTCTCAGACACATGATTTGCATTTTTTTCTCAGTCTGTCCTCCCTTCCTCCTTAATAAAACTTGCCAAAGAGCAAACATTTTTAATTGTGATGTAATCTGATCATCAGTTTTTTTCTTTTACGAATCATACTTTTGGTGTCATATTTAACAACTCTTCACCAAGGCCAAAGTGCCAAAGATTTTCTACTTAAGTTATTTTCTCCTAACAGTTTTATAGTTTTACATTTTACATTTAATTCTATGATCCATTTTGAACTAATTTTATTATAAGGTTATTTTTTGCTTATAGATAACTAATTTCTCCACACCATTCATTGAAAAGACTATCCTTACTCCATTGTATAGCATAATAGAAACAACATGGGTGAGTTTGAAATACATCATGCTAAGTTAAAAAAAAAAACGTAGATGTAAATATTATAATACTTTATGAGTATAAAATTCTAGAAACTTGAGTGAAGTGTAGAAACTTTATCTCCATTTACATCCCTTTAACTTCTCCCATTTGTAATATAATTGCCTTGAATATTTTGTCAACATACTTTGAGAATTGCATCGAATAGTATTATGATTTTGTTTCCACCATCAAACATAATTTAGAACTGAAAAGTAAAGTCTGTTGTATTTAGCTGTATTTTTACTCTTTGGGTTCTATCTTCTCTCCTAATGTTCTAGAATCCTTCTTATATCATCTTTTTTCCTCTTTAGACAACTCCCTTTAAACATTCTTTAAGGTAGGCTTGTTGGTGACAAATTTCACCTTCTTCGGGCAAGCTCTTGATTTCCTTTCATTCCTAAAATCATGTTTACTGGATATAGAATTTTGGTTGACAATGTTTAAAAGAAATTGTGCCAATTTCTCCTAACCTCCGCAGATTCTAATGAAAAATTCATTGACATTCTAATAGTTTTTCCTCAATAAATAAAATGTCATTTACATACTGCTTTAAAGATTCTTTTCTCTGTCTTTAGTTCTCAGGAGTTTGATTATAATGTGTCTTGGAATAAATTTCTTTGGCTTTGTCTTGTATGCAAGGTTTGCTTAACTTCTTGAATCTCTAAATTTAAGTATTTTGCCAAACTGTTAGCCATTATTTCTTTCTTTTCTTTTTCTTTTCTTTTCTTTTTTTTTTTTTTTTGAGACGGAGTCTTACTATGTCACCCTTGGTAGAGTGTCATGGCATCACGGTTCACAGCAACCTGAAACTCTTGGGCTTCAGCCTCCCAAGTAGCTGGGACTACAGATGCCTGCCACAATGCCTGGCTATTTTTTTATTGTAGTTGTCATTGTTGTTTTAGCTGGCCCTGGCCAGGTTCGAATCTGCCAGCCCCAGTGTATGTGGCCAGCACCCTAACCACTGAACTACAGGCACTGAGCCAGCCATTATTTCTTGAAACACTTTTTCAGAACTACTGTCTTGCCCCTTTTCTCTGTAATTTTAATGACACACATGTCAGATCATTTGTCAAAAATCTATCGTGGTCATGATCGTTAATTTTATTTTTCAGTCTGTTTTTCTGTTTTTATAAATTGGGCCATTTCTTTTTTTCCATCTTTAAGTTCACTGATTCTTTCCTCTATAGAGTCCATGCTGCAGTTGAGCCCATCTACTGAAATTTTTTTTTTTTATTTTGGTCATTACATTTTTCACTTTTAAAATTTTCATTTGGTTCTTTACATCTGTTCCTTGGCTGAGATTTAATTTTTTCATTTGTTTCAACCACATTTATAACTGCTTGTGAAATCATTTTACGATGGCTACTTTAGAAACCATTTTCCAATAATTCCAACATCTTAGCTCAGTGCGGGCATCTGCTAATTGTCTATTCTCATTCAGATTGATATGTTTCTGTTTCTTAATTAACAGAGTATTTATTTTTTGCTTATATCCTGGTATTTTGGTATTTTTCTCTGAGACTTCAGAAGTTACTAAATGCCAGTGGTGGAGTAGGAATGCTACCTCCCTGACCACCAAGTGGAGGTTGAAGTCCAATCTCCACTGCCCACACTGTGATCCCAGAGATGAGAACGAGGGCATCTTCTAACTGTGGCTGAGGCTTCCCCTCTTTGCTTGGAGGCAAAGGGTGCAATTTTTTCTGTTATTTTATTAGGGAAGAGGGTTATTATCTAAAAGTTTTCTGCCTTCCTTTCTGAGCCTTTAGCTAGAAAGAGCAGGTGTTTCATATATCTTTTCTTCTTTGCTCCCACTGACATTTCTAGGTTGCTGGCTTCTCCAGCACCCAATCTAAGATGTGGGGAAAAAAATTAGGGAATTCACTACTATGTTGTTCAAGATCCCTGTCCAGATTGCCTCCTCTCCCCTCCTTTCCATCTGTTTATGTTTCTTTTACACATAACACCCAGTACTTTTAGCTGTACTTAGCGAGAGGAATAGGGAGAAATGCCTCTATTGTCCAAGAACCAGAAATAACACAGCCTTTACTGTGACCGTGGATGACTTGAAGCCCTGGCTGAGCTACCTCCCCACATGAGCTCCTTCCTAGTGGAGAAGCAAGGGCCCCCTGCCCACCTGGGCCCCTGCCTCCTTGTCAGCCACTCCCATAGACTGAGAGTCCCTTAAGGGCAATGTCAATAGCTTTTTCATCTTAAATTCCTCAAGGCCCAGGAGCAGTTTACCAGAACTGGGTCATAGCATCTTTGCTCACCAGATTTCTTTATAACAACTCTGTCCTCCATCCAGAGTATGGGAAGCAGGAAATGCTCTCTGGCTCCAACCCTTCCTCAGTGGCTGATTCTGGAGAATCACAGTACCTAGAACAGTGTCCCTGGACTCCGGTGTGGCTGAGATCCCCTTGAGCACTCATTTCTGTGTGACCTCCTGGGCCCACCAGAGAGGTTCTTCTTCTCTAACTTTGCTTTTTAACCAGCTTCCCCGGGAGACTTAAAAACCCAAATCTAAGAGGTCAGCAAGGGTAAAGGACGCGCTTGCATTTCATGGCTGCAATGAGATTCATTGAGAGCTCGTGAGCCTCCCCAGAGCCCAGCACAGGGTGGGGCCTAGGCCCGGGAGACAGTTGTTGAGTGAACTAACAAGTTTTAGCCATGTCTTCCTCCCACTGCTTGCCTGAGTCTAAAAACCTTGTATTGTTACTGCAAGTTCTGCCTGCCAAACACACAGGGCAGAGCAGGTGAGTAATTTGGCCAACATCATGTGGATTGGAACCTGATACACCACGAGTGCTGCCTTCTAATCGCATGTGTCAGCAGAAATCTCCTCTCCCTGTTGAAAGTGATTTTGAATTATTCTAAGAAAGAGATAGCTTGGTTGAACAGGAGCTAACAAGAAAATAAGTGTGAAACCACTTTGTTAACTTAGAAAGGGTGTATAAATCTAAGATACATTCTGTAATAGTATAAATATTGTCATTACTATTTTAATTATAACTGTGATTGCTGCTAACAGTGGTACATGTACATTCATGAGCAATTAAGCCACACTGTGAAGTTCACCAGCCTTCTGTTTTGGCCTCCAGCTGTTACATCCATCAGTATTTTTCTTCTGTTCCCCACCCCGGCCCCTGGATTAACCATTAAACCCTGAAGTGTTCTTCATAAAAATTAGCATTTTGCTTAATACTTGTTCCAAGTCCTGACTATTCTAAACAGAGGGTCTCTAAAATGTGTGCGTTTATGACTGGAAAACCTTCATTATGCACATATATTACTACACATTAAATACCCCTCATACAAAATTCATGCTCTAAACTGGTATGTTTAGGTTGTAAAACTGAGTATTAAGAAAAAATACATACATACTCTCCATAATATATGTATGTGCGTATATACACACACACATATATGTAAGCCAGGAAAAGTAGAATCAGTAGAATTAAAAGTCAACCATACAGGGAATAATTTATTATAAAACTTATGTTGAGTTTGAGCTTTCTAGTGGCTAAAGGCAAAAAAGAAACAAGCATCAAGGAAGGAAATAGCTCCTCAGGAGAGGCAAGCTTAATTTAGAGAAAGTGTGATGGATGGATGGATGGATGGATGGATGGATGGATGGATTAGTTGCCGGATGAATTAGTTCACTCAGGATGGATGGAGTAGTTGTTAGATTAATTGACTCACTGAAAGGTTTTCCTCAAAAGCCCACTTTGGACCCCAAGGCAAGTCTCTCCCTAAGCCTTGCCCACTGTATTCACTCTTAGCAGTCACATCTCTCTCCCCACCACACTCAGACACCTTCAGGATGCACCTGCTGCTCCAGCACAGACCTCTCTGGTCCCCGGACCCACCTCCCCCACCTCCCTGACTGCTGTACCCGGGCATCCCACCATCGGTCAAATTGGTGTTAGCCCTAATCTCTGTGCATGGTCCCCGCAAGCTGACCAGAGCCCTGGAGCTGCTCTGTCTCTTTTGCCTCCTAAATGTGCATCTCCCAAATCAGCATGTCCCTGCCCACCCCCCAGCCCCACCCTGGTAGTCAGTCCTGGAATCTCCTTTCCACTCCTGGAATCCCTTCCCCACACTGCAGCAGGGTGGCCCCGCAGAACGGAGCACCCGCCCCTGCTCGTGCCTAGCTCAGCAGTTCCACAGACCCTGAGAGAAAGTCCAGGCTCCTCACGCAGCAACACAGAGCCCACAGCCCACTGTGAGCAGCACGGAGCGCACCTACGGCCTTGGTAAGGGAGTCAACTGCCCAGGTTCAGATCCTGCATGACCTTGAGCAAGTTCCTGGACCTCACTGTCCCCAGAACCCTCAGCAATAAACTGGGAATCCCCAGAGAACCCAATTCATGAGGCTTTATGAGGATTCAATGGGATAACAGATGTATGGACATGTACAGACAGCTTGCACCTGACACGTGTGAGTGCTTGCTGGTTTTGGCTATTTATAAGCCACTGCAGCTGCCAGCCCTGTGCCCTCTTTGATGCATCTACCCATGGCTTCACGGATGGCATATCTAAGCAAGGTTTTGAAGAATGAATAGGAGTTTTCTGGAGCCAAGGGTAGAAAGACATCCCAGACATAGGGAAGATCCAGAACAAGGCACGGAGGCATAAAGCAGCCCCAGGTCAACTTTGCAAATCTCCACAAGGAAGACACCAAACACACACTTCATCAGATCCAGGA
>CAUYRH010052083.1:0-41794 GCA_963574655.1 Perodicticus potto | reverse complement strand
CAGCATTTTCTTAGTTATTGTGTTAAGACATTTATATTCTACATTTAGTAAATTTCACATGTACCCTTGTAAGATGCACGCAGATGTGGTCCCACCAATTACCCTCCTTCCACTGGTCCTCCTCCATCCCCTCCCCTCCCTCTCCCCTTTCCCCATATTCTTGGGCTATAATTGGGCTATAGCTTTCATATGAAAGCTACAAATTGGTTTCATAGTAGGGCTGAGTACATTGGATATTTTTTCTTCCATTATTGAGATACTTTGCTAAGAAAAATATGTTCCAGCAATTTCAGCATTTTTAACAAAGGCATTTTAATGAACATCTAGTTAGAGGTGTTGTCTAACGTGTACACTTTTCCAAGATTTTGTCAGTTAAATTTATCATGTCAGAAAATCCTTGTTTAGTCCACACATCCTCATCTGGCTCCTTCAATTTCCTTGGTCCTTTTCAAGCTCTGTCCAACCCTGTCCCCACCCTTGCTCAGCACTCTTAAAGTACAGAGTGGAAGCTGACTCTTGAGAGTGAGGCCACCAAGCAAAGTTTTGCCCAGAGTAAGTCTCAGAGACAGAGGTCTTGGAAGGTTCTACAGGACAACAATTGCCTCTGGGAATCAGGTAGAGAAAAACAGATGGAAGCAGAGGTCAAAGAAAAGTGGACAAGGTTAGAAGCTACAGGGGGAAAGAAGCTTTGGAGCCCACTTCTAAGACAAAAGAGGTAGAGGAAGAGACCACGGTCAGTGCCTGAATTCTGTCCAGGAAATGGAGTTGGGAGCCAGGGCCAGGTAGGAGGATGATGGGGACCTCTAATTGCTGGGAACACAGAGCAGATGGGTTCCAGCAAGCATAAATGTGGGGTTAGGGGCTGGGACGGTCATATTGCCAGGGAGCCCCTTATCACTGGGACCTCAGCCTGATATGGTTGGCTGATACAAGCTGGTGCAGGCTGCCTGCCACCCTCAGTTCTCTTTCTGGCACAGCAAGCCTGGGGCTCTGTCAAGAATTCTCAAGGAGCCTCACAGCCCTTCCCAGCCTCTCACCTGAGAGGGTGTTGGGCCCTGGACCCCCATCCTCAAGACATCGCAACTCCAGCACGAAGGTCTTGGCTGCCGGCTCCACCTCCATCTTAGCAGTCACACCCGCATCCCGGGGAGCCAGCTGTGCTGAGAGGAAGGAAGGAAGCTGTTCAGATGGGCAAGGGTGCTGCAAAAACCCAGGCAGGTGTCACCAACCCCCAAAGGCTCTCCACTTCTGCTTCTGAACACCCCAGTGTTGGCAGCTCCACCCCAACTACAAAAGCAGCACAGTGCAGGTCACAGCAGAGAAGGGGAGTGAGGGTGGTCTGGAGGCTCCAGGGCTGGCAAGGTGGCAGTGGCCCCTGGACCCTGTTCCTGCACAGAGCCAGGGCTGTTTGTCCTGGCTTGGCATAGGGCTCTGAGGGCAGCCTGTGCAGCTGTGTCTTTCAGTGAGACAACTGTAGGAATCTGCCCCTCACAAGGCAGGGGAGCTGAGGTCACCAAAGGGACATCTGGGAGAGCTCTCTGACAAAAGAGAGACTGTCCACCAACATTCCCCTGCTCCCTTCCACTCTGTTTGGCTCCATGGTCTGCTCTGGGGGCTCATCCAGTCTTCTAAGGCCACCAGCCATGTGTGACTGGTGCCACTTCCACCCTGGGAAGGCAGGTGTCCAGAGCACTGTAACACATGGCAGCATTAGGCTGCCGGCCTGGCCTGATGTCCAGGGCTCCTGAGAGTCCATGCTGGCCTGCCCAGAGGTGGCCCCACATCTAGCCCACCCCTCTCCCCAGAGAGGCTGACTCCAGGTTCCTCTAGCTTTTCAGAATCCTGTCCAAGCCCTCTTAAGGGAAGCATTCCCAGTTGCCCAGGCCAGCAGCCCCCTGGGCCTCACCTGGTACAGCATTTCCTGCTCCTGGGGCAGCCTCTGTGCTAGGGGAGGTGTGGTCAGCAGAGGCTGTGAGGTGAAGACCAAAGCATGCAGCTGGCTCCCTCCGGAAGCGCCTCCATCCAGAAAGAGCCAGGGAGGCGCCAGGCCACCCGGTGGGCTTTCTGGGCACTCCGGAGGGTCTGCACCCTCAGGGCTGCCAAGGTCGCCCTGCACCTATAGGGGCACGGTGGAGCTCCCGAACAGAAGTTAGTGGAGACTCCTTGAAGGGGATAGAGGTGCGGGGATCAGAGGTGGCCGAGGGGGACCATAGCGGGCAGCAGGGTCCTGGCCGTTCCCCCGAGGTCGACACCGCGGGGTGGCCCAGGCTCAGGTCGGCGGTGGTCCGGTGACACAGCTCCTCCGTGGCTGGCGGCCACAGGTGCCCGGAGCCCGCGGGCGGCCTGGGCCGGGCGGCGCGGGCCAGGGCGGGGGGCGGGCGCCGCGGCCAGGCCGGGTCCCCCTGCGCTCGCCCGCCCGCCCGTGCGTGCGTCCGTGCGGGCCGCGGGCCGGGCCGGGGGCGGGGGCGCGGGGGGCCGGCACAGGAAGTCCCCCCGGCATCCGCATCCTGTCCCCCGCCCCTGCCGCCCGCCGCGCCCCCGCGCCCCGGCCCCCGCCGCCGCCGCTCTAGGCCGCCGCAGCTCGGTGGGCTTAACCCTTCCCGGCCCGGCCACTCACCCGGGCCGGGGGACAGGATGCGGGGCCCTGCGTGCGTCCCGGGCAGCTGGCGAGGAGCGCAGCGCATGCTGTGCGACATCCCTGGTGCGCGTGTCCACGCGCCACGGCTGGCGACTGTCACTGCTTGAGTATCTGCGGGGCTCCCAGCCGGATTCCTGCCACCCCGTGAAGGTCAGGCGTGCCCTCAGGGCGCCGCTGGCCAGGGTACAAATTGTGGCTAATTAGCTCTCAATTAGATGGTACTCAGTTAATGGGGAGGCGCTACCCTGGGCCAGAGCAGGCCCTAAAGAGGCCACCCCTGTTCACACCTTGGAGCCCTCCTCTTGGACCCCTGGGTTGGCAAGGGCTGGGAGAACGTGCCAGAGGGCTGTGAGCCTCATGGAGCAAACAGGCCATCCATCGAGCGCACCCTGTGAACTGGCAGAGCTGGGCTCTCCCCACCTCCCACCCCCAATTGCCTTCCTCGGACCAAGACCGGTGGTCAGGCTCTCCCGCCTCCACCACCCTTGACTCTCCAGACTTGCCAAGCTGCTTCCTGCCTGGGTCAGGGGTCTCCTCCAGGGAGCCCTTCCCCACTGTATCAATAACCCACCGCTTTGCTTTCCTTTCCTCAGAGCACAGAGCATTCTCTAATCTAGAGAATTCATATTCACATCCAGATGCTCAGATTCTCTTGAAAAAAACAAAGATCTGGGGTCAGAGAGCTGCCCCTCCCGTGCAAGCAGGGATGCCCCTCTACAGGGAGGAAGAGCCCCTCCGTCCTATATCCCTGATCACAATGCTTTCTCACAGGTGGCACCTTTGTCCCACTTCAGTTTCTTCCTGGCCCCCACAGTCACTGGAGTTTGGGGCAAGCCTGCACTCCGGTGGGTTCACTGCCAGACTAGGAGCTTGGGACAGAGGGCCACGTGTGATTCATGGTGATGAGAGGAACAAATACACCAACAGGAACCCCACTTGGAGGCAGAATCATCTGGGGACCTCCTGACACCAGGTAACCTGAGGCAAATAAAGTGATGTCAGCAGCCCACTACAGGTAGCAGGAGGGTGAGGGTTAGTGAGCAGATGAGGAGGAGAAGACTGAGTATAAGCTAAGGGCAACTGCACCTTCCCTGCCCTGCCTCCTGCAGACCTGAC
The DNA here is from genome assembly GCA_963574655.1 of Perodicticus potto. Taxonomy (NCBI): domain Eukaryota; kingdom Metazoa; phylum Chordata; class Mammalia; order Primates; family Lorisidae; genus Perodicticus; species Perodicticus potto. Next base: position 38,040 of record CAUYRH010052083.1, on the reverse strand, counting down.
ACCCTGGGGCACCCTCCCTCCCCCAGTCTTTAGCTTCTCCCTCTGTTGGCTTCTGCCCAGCAGTACACTGGACTCTCCCACCTTAAAAGTATACAACCCCACGAATCTCCCCTGCCCACAGTGGCCAAACTTCTTTCTCTATGTTCCCATCTCCCTATCTCCCCATCTCTCCTTCTTTCCAGCCTGACCTCCACCATATCACTCCAGCCAGACATCACCCCACCCCCACCCCAGCATCACCAGTAACCTCAATATCACTAAAGCTCTCATCTCATTTGACCTCTGGGCACATTGGACACGTGTGCTGAACTGCAGAGAGAAACACCTCGGTTCCCCTTCTTCTGTCTGCCCCTTCTCTGACCCTTTGTGGGCTCTGCTTCCTTCCCCAGGCTCATCACTCGCCTGGGCTGCTTGGAAATGCTCGGAAAAGGTCTTACCAAATCCATAGTTTCTGCCCAGAAGTATTCCTCTTGCCCACCCATTCCTGAGCACTTAACACAAACCTGCCCTTTTCTTCTTTTTTTACTCTTTAATTTTTTCTTTCCTCCTTTTTTTTTTTTTTCTTTTTTTGAGACAGGGTCTTGCTCTGTTGCCTAGGTTAGAGCTCAGTGGTGTCATCATAGCTCATAGCAACCTCAAATTCCAGTGCTCAAGTGATCCTTCTGCCTCCGCCTCCTGAGCAGTTGAGACTACAGGTGTGTGCCACCATGCCTGCCTAATTTTATTTTATTTTATGTTTTGTACAGATGGGGGTCTTGCAATGTTGCCTGGGCTGGTCTCAAACTCCTGGGCTTAAGTGATCCTTCTACCTCAACCTCCCAAAGTACTGTGATTACAGATATGAGCCACCATGCCTGGCCTTTTCTCTAATTTTTGTCAAGATAATATGTATGCCTAGTCAAATAAGTCAAGTAGTTCTATAAGGCTTTTAGCAACAACAACAATAATAAAAATCTCTCCTTCCAAGGAGTGGACGCTCCCCTTCCCTTCTGGTATTTGTCACTATATATATATATATTTTCTGAGACAAAGTCTCAAACTGTCACCCTGGGTAAAGTGCCGTGGCGTCACAGCTCATAGCAACCTCCAACTCTTGGGCTCGATCCTCTTGCCTCAATTTTTCTATTTTTAGTAGAGACAGGATCTCTGTCTTGCTCAGGCTGGTCTCGAACTTGTAAGCTCAAGCAATCCACTTGCCTCAGCCTCCCAGAGTGCTAGGATTACAGGAGTGAGCCACCGTATCCGGCCTGTCACCATTATTTTTTAAATGACATGCTAATAATGTTATTACTTGATCTTTTTTTCTCACTTTAGATAGTATCTATTGACATCTCACTTTGGAAGATGAAGATTTGACTCTTGAAACCATATATCTATCTGCACACTGGTCCCTTTAATAATGCTATTATATAATAAGGAATTTGTCTGGGAACTTTGTCCTAAGTTCTTGAAATAGAGTTTCTAAACCCTTGGCATGTCCCTAGTGATAGGAATGTCTTTGTTGTTCTTAGTGGGCCTTTATTGAGTTTATGCTAATGGAGTGACTCAAAGCGGGCTCCTAGATAGCTTCTGGATGGGGGCTGGACGTACCAGAAAGACCATCCATGTGACTGGCATTGGGGTTTTGACCCCTGGGATATCAGCCTGGCTCCTGGAGAGAGAAGAGGGCCGGAGATGGAGTTCAGTCACATGGCTGGTGATTAAATCAATCATGCCTATATAAAGAGACACCAATATATACTCTGGATATCAAGGTTCTGGTAAGCTTCCTGGTTTATAATAACACCAGTGTGCAGGGAGACTGATGTGTCTTGATCCCACAAGGCAAAAATACAGAAGCTTCACATTTAGTACCCTACCAGATTGTGCCCTGTGGTCTCTTCCCAGACTAGGGTTGTTCCTGATTTGTTTAATTTATAGTAAAACTGTAATTATAACCATAATGCTTTCCTAAACTCTATGAATTGATCTAATAAATTACCAAACCTAAGTGCATCAAGGGAGTCCCCAAACTTACCCCCAGTTGGTGAGAAATGTGAGTGGCTTGGGGACCCTGAAACTTGTGTCTGGTGTCTAAAGGAAGGGCATCATGTTGGGACTATGCCCTCAACCTGTTTGTGATAATTCTGATGGTTAGCATCAGAACTGCATTTCATTGCTCTAGCACTCAACACAGTTTTATCACAGTGTTGGTTAAATCCATGTTTATTATTTCCATAATTACATCTGTGTAAATATCCTTCACTGAAAGTCCAGTATTTTATTAGTTTCCTTCTTGTACAACTCTTAGTTCCTTTTGGCATTGATCACTCTTTTTCTTTATGGTTTTTTTTTTTTTTTTTTTTGGTAGAGACAGAGTCTCTCTTTATCACCCTCACTAGAGTGCCATGGCGTCACACAGTTCACAGCAACCTCCAACTCCTGGGCTTAGGCGATTCTCTTGTCTCAGCCTCCCGAGTAGCTGGGACCACAGGCACCCACCGCAGTGCCCGGCTATTTTTCTGTTTTGCAGTTCAGCCGAGGCCGGGTTTGAACCCGCCACCTTCAGTATAGGGGGCTGGCACCCTACTCGATGAGCAACAGGCGCCACCCTTTTTTTATCTTTTTATTTGTTTAGAATCTCTTTATATGTTTTCTCACATCTACTGTTGCAGGAAGACAAGGCCTAATGGAGAGAAAGAGCACCCAAACACCACGTTTATAAGAGGAAGGGCTTTATTCACCAGCTGGGAGTTACGGCATAGACAAATTCCAAATGGCCGCACTCCCCGTCTTAGCTTGATCTTTCCTTTTTATCGACAGTCAAGAAGTTCCACCCCACAGGTACCCTTCTCATTGGCCAGTTTGAATCAAGCGAGAGATGCTAGTCCAGCCCCCACAGAACTACAGGATTTCACAGAACTTGGAAATTTCCAAGTTCCAGGAAGTTACAAATTCCTAAGGGCTGAGTCACCATGGAGAGGACCCTGCAAGTATATCCTTGTGCTCTCCTTGACAAGACCTGTTCTTCCAGACCTCACGCTTCTCGTGTATCCTCTCTCACTACCAATGGCTCTATAAACACCTTTCACTCCAACTTTCCACCTAGCCAAACTGGTCGAAAATTTGTGCCATTTTGTTCCCTGGGGACAACCCTTCTGGAGTTTCCTTCCTCTTGATCTGTGTTGGGCCTGTTGTCCTCAGGGCTGTCCACCTGCAATGCTCTCCAAGGCCATAATCCCAGGACTTTCCTTATTCTCTTTTACATTCTTTCATATTAATCTCTGTTTTCTCACACCACATCTTTCCCTTTCTTGATTAACTCATAGTAATAGAGACACTTAATGCTCCCCAAACATTTCAAGTGCTCCACTAAATTTCAGAGTCTTCCAATGGGTTAAGTTAATCATTAAGCTAAAGGATTAATTTGGCCAGGGAACTATGAAAAGAAGTAACACAGGCTACTTCTCAGCTAAAGTGCTGAGGATCTGTGTGCCCCCTGCTGTGGTGGAAATGGGGGAAATACATTCCAGATGGTGCAACTGCAAGGTACTGCAACCTCAGTCTGCCTGAGCCCTTCAAACTCCAGTCCAGAAGACAAAAGAACTCTTGAGTAAACAGAACATTTAATATAGGAAAATGATGACAAACATGTTGAAAGGGCTAGAGTATGACAAAGGAGATGAGACTACTACTAGAGATTAGTACCCCTAAAGCTAGAGGAACAAAAGGGGACATACCCAGGCCTGTTGGGGACAAAAGGCTATGTCCCAGGTTTGGTTCCCCAGAAAACTGCCTCCGGGGATAGAGGTTAGGATGCAGGAGCCTCACTGTGGAGCGTTCTTGAAACCAGCACTTATGAACTAGAGAGGATAAGAGAAGGAAGGAGCATGGGGTGAAGGGAGGCTTTGGACTGTGATGTGGTCTCCAGGACGGGCCTAGCTGACCCCATAGAGACCTGGGAAGCCAGGAGGCCCCTTCAGAGTGGCCCTGAGCTGGGACAAGGAGGCAGTCATTGCATATGGGCTGCCTTGGGGATGGATGTGACCCTGCACAAGGTCGCTTTGGCAGAGGCAGTTCTAAAGAGGGGCAGCAGCTGAGCACTGTCCACCAGCAAGTCTTTCAACCCTGAAGGGGCTGAGGGCATGGGTAGTAGGTCTCGCGTTTACTACAGGTACTTTCCCAACCCGTCCCAGCCAGGGTTCCCCATCCAGGCCCTGGGCCTGTGCCACTGGAAGAGGACTCTGGGGTAGTTTGGGAGTGGGTAGCAGTTAATGCACCCACAGCAAGCTGGGTAATCAAACAACATATGATGGAGCTAGCAAGGTATTCAGGGATCAAGAGTGGCCTGCCCTGCAGAAATTATTGGCTATGGTAAGTTTATCATCATGGCCCCAGAAAACCTAGCAATCAGCCTAGGTTTTATGAGATTATATCACCAGAAAAACCCCAAGCCTGTCACACAAGTGTCTTTCATAGGTTCTCTGCCTCTCAGGTAATCCCCAGGCCTCAGGAAAGAGTAAATCATGTCTGTGAGAAGGTTTCTAGGAGGTGAGAGGGGACTTACCTGTCTCTCCCACTGATTACGACTGAAAACTCTGGAGAACACAGAATGCAATTGCACAAAGACTGAAGAGTAAACAATAGCAGGCAAGTCATGAAGGAAAGTCAAAACAGAAGAAAAACCAGTGTGAAAAAAAAAAAAAAGGAAAAACCAATATGGCAGAGGCTGGTTTCCCAGCTGGTGTTTTTCCTCCCTTGTCTCTTGGTCTTGGGCCACAAAGGGTGGGAGGAAGCAACTGCATAGCACAGTGATCTTCAACCTTTGTGCCACAAAAAAATTTAAAGATCATTAATTAAATTATTTTCTAAAGAAATTCAAAGTACAATAAGTATATTCTTTTTAAATCTTTTTTATTAAATCATCACTGTGTACGTTGATGCATTTATGGGGTTCAGTGTACTCATTTGATATGCAATGTGAAATGCTTACAATGTGAAATGCTTGAACTTATTAACACATCCATCACCTCACTTACTTATTTGTTGTGGTAAGACAATTATGTTCTTTTTCTTAATAGTTTTGTAATGTACCATTATGGCTCAGCTCCCGTAGCGCAGTGGTTACGGTGCCAGCCACATACACTGAGAATGGCAGGTTCGAACCCAGCCTGGGCCAGCTAAACAACAATGACAACCGCAACAAAAAATAGCTGCATGTAGTGGCGGGTGCCTGTAGTCCCAGCTACTAAGGAGGCTGAGGCAAGATAATCACTTAAGCACAAGAGTTTGAGGTTTCTGTGAGCTATGATGCCACAGCACTCTACCAAGGGCAACATAGTGAGACTCTGTCTCAAAAAAAAAAAAAAGTACCATTGCATCATGCACATTAGGTGAGGTCCCCCCAATATACCTTCCCTCCTCCTGTCTCCCCCCCTCCCCTTCCCCCTCTGTCCTCTTCCATTCTACTTTCTGGGCTATATATGTTTTACCATTCATATGAATGTGTAGGTGATTATATATTTATTTCATAGATGTATTGAATACGTTGGATACTTTTTTTTCCATTCTTGAGATACTTTACTAAGTAAAATATGTTCCAGCTCCATCCAGGTAAACATAAAAGATGGGAAGTCTCCATCTTTTTGTGGCTGCATAGTATTCCGTGGTGTATATATACCACAATTTGTTAATCCATTCATAGGTCCATGGGCCCTTGGGCTGTTTCCATGTCTTGGCAATTATGAATTGGGCTGCAATAAACATTCTGGTGCAAATGTCTTTGTTGTAAATGATTTTTTATCATCTGGATATATACCTAATATGGGAATTTCAGGATCAAACACTAGGTCTACTTTTAGTTCCTTGAGTGTTATCCAAACTTCTTTCCAAAAAGGTTGTATTAGCTTGCATTCCCACCAGCTATATTCTTTTTTTTTATCAACATAATTTAAGTGTGCTTCGGAAGTTTAATTATACATTCAAGTGTGCCATGAAATTAAAAAAGTTGGAAAACACTAGCATAGCAGGTAAAGACAGCAATTCCCAAGACAGCCCAATGTTTGTAGCCAGAACTCCTGGGAAAGTAGCCACCTGAGCAGTGAGTAGGAGAGAATCTCCATATTTTTCCTCCCTTTTCTCTCCCAGTCTTATCCTAAACCAGACCCAGTTGCAGAACCACACAGAAAGTGAGTATGAAAGAAATTCTGGAGAAGAGAAAGTTTAAGAAGGAGCTTCCCAAATTCTACATATGAACTAACACAAGTTCCAGCATATCCATGGAACACACCCAAGGAAACATAGCAAAGAATTTCAGAACTAAACTATGATAGCAACCATCAGTGAAGTCCCTGAGTATTATGTGCAAGGGGCATACCCAAACAACAACGTATTTGGAAACTGATCTGACGTTGGGGCCACTATCTATAGATGGAAAATGAAAGCCTGGGGTCTTAACCAGTTTGATTGTCTGCTAAAAACAAAACAAATACAAGCAAACAAATGCAACATTCTAATATTCTTCAGAAAATGTAACAGAACCCAGAGTCTTACAAAATAATGCAGTATTGGCTCAGCATCTGTAGCTTCAGTGCCTGTAGCTCAGTGGCTAGGGTGCCAGCCATATGCAACAGAGCTGGTGGGTTCAATCCCAGCCTGGGCCTACCAAACAATGACAACTGCAACCAAAAAATGGCCAGGCGTTGTGGCGGGCGCCTGTAGTCCTAGCTACTTGGGAGGTTGAGGCAAGAGAAATGCTTCCGCCCAAGAGTTTGAGGTTGCTGTGAGCTGTGACACCCCAACACTCTACTGGGGGGGACAAAGTAAGACTGTCTCAAAAAATAAAAAAAATAATAAAAAAAGATAACCAAATGAAGAATCTAGAACTTAAAATGTATATGTGTATATATACATAGTACATATAAAAGCCATATATACACACACACACATGAAATCTTTTCTAAAATCCCTGATTAGGGGCTCGGCACCTGTGGCTCAGCGGGCTAAGGCGCCAGCCACATACACCTGAGGTGGTGGGTTCAAATCCAGTCCGGGCCCGCCAAACAACAATGACCGCTGCAACCAAAAAATGGCCGGGCGTTGTGGCGGGCGCCTGTAGTCCCAGCTACTTGGGAGGCAGAAGCAAGTGACTTGCTTGAGCCCAGGAATTTGAGGTTGCTGTGAGCTGTGATGTTACAGCACTCTATCCAGGGTGACAGCTTGAGGCTCTGTCTCAAAAAAAAAAAAAAATCCCTGAATAGGTTTAATAAAATAATAGAGATGACAAGAGAAAGAGCTAGTAAAGTTGAAGATAGAGCAATAGAAATTACAAGGTTAAAAAGGGCCAAAAATGGGCGGCGCCGGTCACTCAAAGGAGTACGGCACTGGCCCCAAATGCCAGAGGTAGTGGGTTCAAGCCCAGCCCTGGCCAAAAACGGCAAAAAAAAAAAGCCAAAAAACCCATTCTAAGCTTTCAAAAAATTTCATTGCACTTTTCTTTCAATAAAGTTGTTGCAGTCCCCTCCCCCCCAAAAAAGGCCAAAAAACACACAGAACCTCAGGGACCTATGGAGCCCTACCAAGAGGTCTAACATTAGTGTTATTGAGTTCCTAAAGAAGAGGAGAAAGAAATTGGTGCATTAAAAAATTGAAGAAATAATGACTGAAAACATTTCAAATTTGGTGAGAGATAAATTTACAGCATCAGAAATCCCAGCAAACCCCCAAAGGATAAACACACACATACACATATACTCAAATACAGCATATCAACGTGCAAAAACCAAAGATAAGGAAAAATATCTTAAGAGCAGCTGGAGAAAAACATCACATTACAAACAGTGCAATGACAATTCAAGCAACTGAATTTCTTTAAGAGGGGAATTGGTTTTCACGCACCCTGGTCAGGTCATGTGTTCATTCTCAGCCAATCACAATGGGGTCTGCAATGTTCAGCTTTGCCACCCCTATATCCCCCACTGGGGTGAGGGATGGAGCCAGGGCCTGAGGGGTGAAATCAGCATGCTCTCAGTAGAAGGAAAAGAGGGACCTGAGGGGCTGGATGTTGGGTGTACAAAAACAAGAGTCATCAAAAGTAGACTATATCATTGTTTGTTTATAATATACATGTGGACTTGCAACAACTTGCTTTTCAGTTGGGATTGGTGGTGGTGCAGGGTTTCCATCTGTCACCCAGGCTGGAATGCAGTAGTACCATCACAGGTCACTGCAGCCTCAAACTCCTAGGCTCAAATGATCCCCCTACCTCAGCACTCTGAGTAGCTGGGACGATGGGCACCCACCACAGCACTTGGCTAACAACTTGCCTTTTAAACCAAATATACTATAGACATCTTTCCAAGTAGAACAATATCTACCTAATTTAAAATTTAAAATTCTCCCTAGTCTCTAATTATCTCTAATTGTAGTATATCTTAATTTATTTAACCAGGCCTCTACAAATAAACAATTAAGCTGTGTTCTGTTTTTTTTGCTATTGTAAACAAACTTTATGCATGAAACTTTAATTTCGAGAGTTCCTCTGAGATATGTCCTTAGAATGGAATTGCTGGTCAAGGGATACACTTTTTTTTTTTTTTTTGAGACAGAGTCTCACTTTGTTGCCGTTGGTAGAGTGCTGTGACGTCACAGCTCACAGCAACCTCCAACTCTTGGGCTTAGGCGATTCTCTTGTCTCAGCCTCCTGAGTAGCTGGGAATACAAGTGCCTACCACAATGTCCAGTTATTTTTTGTTGCAGTTGTCACTGCTGTTTTAGCTGGCCAGTGCTGAGTTCAAACCCACCACCCTTGGTATATGTGGCCAGTCCCCTACCCACTGAGCCACAGGAGCCACCCGGGATACACATATTTTAAATTTTGGTAGTTATTGGACCCCTTAATGGATCCCTCACAAAATTGCACCAATTTATATCATCACCAGCCAAAATGACAGTGTCTGTCTTCTCACAGCTCTGGTATATTGAGGATGTTTGTTCCAAATTTCATAAACATGCAATTAAAACAGATTTAGAGGGCCAAGCGAGGTGGCTAACTCCTATAATCCTAGTACTCTGGGAGGCCGAGGCAGGTGGATTGCTTGAGCTCAGGAGTTAGAGACCAGCCTAATAAGCAATAGTGAGACCATGTCTCTACTAAAAATAGAAAAACTAGACTGGCATTGTGGTGGACTCTAGTAGTCCCAGCTACTTGGGAGGCTGAGGCAAGAGGGTGGCTTGAGCCCAGGAGTTTGAGGTTGCTGTGAGCTAAATGGATGCCACAGCCCTCTACTCAGGGGGAACAGAGTGAAACTTTGTCTCAAAATAAAACAGGGCAGTGCCTGTGGCTCAAAGGAGTAGGGCACTGGCCCCATATGCCAGATGTGGTGGGTTCAAACCCAGCTCCAGCCAAAAAAACAGCAAAAAATAAAAAAATAAAAAAACAGGCTTAGAGCAGTGCCTGTGGCTCAGTGTGTAGGCCGCCAACCCCATGTACCAAGGGTGGCGGATCAGCCCCGGCCAAACTGCAAACAAAAAACAGCCAGGCGTTGTGGCAGGAGCCTATAGTCCCAGCTACTCGGGAGACTGAGGCAAGAGAATTGTCTAAGCCCAAGAGCTGGAGGTTGCTGTGAGCTGTGATGCCACAGCACTCTATCAAAGGTGACAAAGTGAGACTGTCTCTTAAAAAAACAAACAACAACAACAACAAAACCAGGCTTATAGAAGAAAACACTGTTATCAATATCTCATTGAGCAAAAAAATCCAATAGTAGGCTCTTGTAAGATTGGTTAGTGACCCAACAACACCTCAGTGATCACCTTCTCAGGGGAATTGCAAATTGATCACTGCTTCAGGATAGAAGCACCAAATCCTCAACAATGTCCAACACCACTACAAATGTATCCCTTACTTCTGGTCTTTTTTGGGTTAGTTGAGATTTTTCCAGGAAACCATCTTCTCAGACACGTCCCATGTTGGAAATCATATCACCTGCCCATTACTGAAGCATACTCTGTCTAGCCATGTAGGAGGAGAAGCTGGTTGAGACCATCCATAATTTCTTTGATGGGGGACCCAACCTCCCCTGAGCAGGTACCTGTCTAGTACTTGCCCAGTGAGGTTCCTTATCAAAGAGGTGCAAGATGGAGGAGGGGACCAGTGGTTCTGCGCCATCTACTTGCCAGCAATGAATGTTGTAAAATTGCCTTGTGAGAGGCAAAATCATCTCATTGCTTTAATTTGCATTTTAAAAAATGCTCTGTGATCCTAAACATCATTTCATAAATTGGAGAAGGCAGGGGTACAATTAATTACTATATTTTATGGGAACCATTTGACTATGCTAGCAATCCCAACACTGAGCTGACTTCTTTTGTTTGAGTTTGCTTTGTGTTTCTGTTTGACTTCATTGCTTTAAATATTTACATGGTTCCAAAGTCAAAACTGCAAACCACAGTGTAATCACGTTTCCTTTCCTGCCCCCTTGGTCTGTTCCTCCCCACAATCCTAGGTTAAGACTTTTACTAGTGTTTCCTTAATCTTTCCTTTGTTTCTGTGTGTACTTCACCTACCCCCTTTCTTATGCAAATGAAGCACACTATGCAAGCTCTTATATGCTTTGCTTTTCAATTATTACTTAGCAATAAATCCTGGCAACAAACCCTTCACCACTAACCTGACTTCTAATACTGTAGTTTCCAAATGTGTGTGTGTCTGTGGGAGTATGTTTATATATATTTAAATACAACATAAAAAATTATATTTTCTTTTTTTTTTTCAAGGCAGAGTCTCACTATGTTGCCCTAGGTAGAGTGCTATGACATCACAGCTCACAGCAACCTCAAACTCCTGGGCTTAAGCGATTCTCTTGCCTCAGCCTCCCAGTAGCTGGGACTACAGGCACCTGCCACAATGCACAGCTATTTTTTGTCACAGTTGTCATTGTTGTTTAGCTGGCCAGGCCAGGTTTGAACCCGCCAGCCTCAGTGTACGTAGTTAGGGCCATAACCATTGTGCTATGGGTGCCAAACCAAAAAATTATATTTTCATCTCTTTTTTTTTTTTCTTTGAGATAGAGGCTCACTTTGTTGCTCTGAATAGAGTGCTGTAACGTCACAGCTCACAGCAACCTCAAACTCTTGGGCTTAAGGAATTCTCTTGCCTCAGCCTCCCAAGTAGCTGGGACTATAGGCTACCACCACAATGCCCAGCTATTTTTAGAGATGAGGTCTTGCTCTGTCTCAGTCTCGTCTCAAACTTGTGAGCTCCAACAATCCACCTGCCTTGGCCTCCCAGAGTGCTAGGATGACAGGTGTGAGCCACCGAGCCTGGCCACTTCATCTCTTGAAAACTAGAAGTCCTGGCAACACCTCTGCTCAAGCACTCATGTCCAGCAATGATCACCTAGCTCTGTGTCCCCCACATTAGCACAGTACGCAGCACACAGCTCCTCCTGGTGTCTGATCCTGGTAGTGTCATCCTTTGACACTGCCATTATCTGCCTGGTCCCTAAGGACTGCTGAGTTTACAGCTTGGTGGGATCATCCCCTATTGAAAGCTAATCAGGCTGTTTTTGGATTTTCCTTTCAAACAACAACAATAAAAACCCACACTCAGCAATTCCATTAATGTGTATGTCTGTGTGTATGTTTCCCAAAGGAACTGAAAACATATGTCCACTCAAAAACTGTACATGAATGTTCACAGCAGCATTGTTCACAATAGCCAAAAAGTGGAAACCACCCAATTATCAGCCAACTGATGAATGAATAAAAAAAATGTAGTCTATTCATACAATGGACAATTATGAAAAATTTGTGGACAATTCCACAAAAAGGAATCAAGTTCTGATACCTGCTACAATATGGATGAACCTTGAAAACACTATACCAAGTGGAAAAAAGTCATTACAAGCAACATATTATATGATTCCACTTATATGAAATGTCCAGAAAAGGCACATCCATACCTACAGAAAGTAGGTTAGTGGGTGTCAGGAAATCTGGGGAGAGGGTTGGTGACTGCTAATGGGTATGGGATTTCTTGTGTAGATGATGAAAGGTTCTAAAATATAGTGGTGACGGTCACACAACTATGTGAATATACTAAAAACCACTGAATTTTACTTTTTTTTTTTGGAGACAGAGTCTCACTCTGTCACCCTGGATAGAGTGCCATGGCGAGCTCACAGCAAACTCAAACTCTTGGGCTCAAGCAATCCTCTGGCTTCAGCCTTCTGAGTAGCTGGAACAACAGGCACCCACTAGAATGCCCAGCTAGTTTTTTCTTTTTCTTTCTTTTTTTCTTTTCTTTTCTTTTTTTTTTTGTTGTTGTTTTTAGTAGAGTCAGGGGTCTCACTTTTGCTCAGGCTGGCCTCAAACTTCTGAGCTCAAGCAATCCATCTGCTTCAGCCTCCCAGCCTCCCAGAGTACTAGGATTACAGGCATGAGCCACCATATGCAGCCTGAATTGTATGTTTTAAATGGCATGTGAATTATATTTCAACAATACTGCTACTTACAAAGAAATTCTGTAGCAAACACCCTTGAATACCCCTTTTTGTTTCTGGAATTGCTGGGTCACCGGGGCCATTCTATTTTTTTGTTTTGTTTTGTTTTCCATTCTATTTTTTAATTTTTCCAGAGCGGCCAAAACAACATACTCCAGCTCAGTGTGACGCTTGCTTCTCTATACTTTTAGCTAACTTTCTGTTTTGCATACTGATGGGTAAGTGAAAACACAGCATCTTGCCATAATCTGCATTTTCCCAGTGACCACTTAGGTAATCCGTTAATATTTAGTGGTCAGTTTGTATCTTCTCTCCTATTTAATTTCCTGTTCATGTCATTCACTCATTTTTTATTAGAATGTCTTTCATTAATTTGTAGTTCTTTATACATTCTGTATAGATATGCTTTATGATATTGCAAATATTTTGTCATACATCAAAAAAAATTTTTGAGACAGTGTCTCACTTTGTCACCCTTGGTAGAGCACTGTGGCGTCATAGCTCACAGCAACCTCAAACTCTTAGGCTTAAGTGATCCTCTGTCTTTATTTTTTTGCAGTTTTTGGCTGGGGCCTGGTTTGAACCCATCACCTCCAGTATATGGGGCTGGCGCTCTACTCCTTTGAGCCATAGGCACTGCCCTAAAGCGATCCTCTTGCCTCAGCCTGCCCAGTAGCTAGGACTACAGGTGCCCTCCACATACCCAGCTACTTTTTTTTTTAAGAGATGGGGTCTTGCCCTTGCTCAAGTTGGTCTTAAACCCTTGAGCTCAGGCAATCCACCTGCCTCAGCCTCCCAAAGTGCTAGGATTACAGGCGCAAGTCACCATGCCCCACCTTGTCATACATCAATTTTTAATGTTATGTTAAACACTTTTCAATAACTACTAAGTAGAAGATTCTTTTCATTATTAATGAGGAAGGGAAGAATTGGTGAGGGTGTGAATAGTCTCCCTACATCTACATTTTTAATAGGTTGCTTTAATTATTCACACACTGCTAAGTATACCACCAAACTCATGGCTTCAGTGGCTTTATTTCCTATGACATTTTTTCCCGTTATTTTGGCAAAAACTACCTTGGGTCTGAGAAGAGCTGAGACCTCTCTAGCCCTTGGAAACATCTGGTGCGGGCCACCTTGTGAGATGGAGCTGTGAGAGGCCCATTGTTGAGGTCTTCTAGAACTAGAAAGCAACATGAGAGCTACTTTTGGATCCTTCTCTAAAACACTTAATACAAGAATGAAACACCAAGAACCAGCCCAGCACTAATCTCTTTAGAGATGGAAGCAGACATTTACTTCAGTTCCTGATCTGACATCAGTAGACTTACACATTGAACAGGATACATGTTCAATCAGAGATAATGAAATCAAACCCAAAAGAAAAGTTCCTTTATAGTCCATGGCTCTTGAAAGCAATGAGAACTCTTGAAAAGATTTCTGATAGGGGACCTGGTTGAGATTCCAGGGGCCCAGGGAAAGCTGCAGCTTCTTGTTCTAAGAGATGTTGTCCTTGTCAATGAAGAATGACCCTTATACACAACTGCATCAGCATCAGCGCACATTCCTGCTCTTGAGAAACACCTTACACATCCACATGGGCACAGAATCTCAGAGGCCATCTGGTTTGGAGTAGTCCTCCAAGTCATGGCCTTCAACAAGGAATACAAGGGCAAATGAATCACCAGTTAAATTTCATTCCTACCACTTAATCTCAGTCCCTGAGTGCTCACTTTGAGGAAAGGGGGGCCATGGTAGCACAGTTACTGATCTTCCCTAAATACTAAAATTGAAACACTATACAGACACCTTCTAATTGTGTACTAGAGAAAACATTCCCAGGGCTATATTTTGTACTTGATGGAAGAACGTGAGCCTGAAGCAAACAGATCAAGAGTGCTCTATTGCCAACCGACCTCGCTGCCTGGCTGTAGTGGAGACACTGTGTCCAAAGCGTTTCTGTCAAAAGTGGCTCGGCGCCTGTGGCTCAACGGGCTAAGGCGCCAGCCACGTACGCCTGAGCTGGCAGGTTCGAATCCAGCCTGGGCCCGCCAAACAACAAAGACAGCTGCAACCAAAAAATGGCCAGGCGTTGTGGCCGGTGCCTGTAGTCCCAGCTACTTGGGAGGCAAAGGCAGGAGACTCCCTTGAGCCCAGGAATTGGAGGTTGCCGTGAGCTGTGATGCCATGGCACTCTACCCAGGGTGACAGCTTGAGGCTCTGTCTCAAAACAAAACAAAACAAACCTGTGCTCAATCTTCTTACCATCATCATAGCAGATTGGGGTTTGGAAAACTCTGACAGCTCACATTTATAATGTTGTTAAAATACATTCCACAAAGTCTATAAAACTGTTTAGAAAAATTTTATTTGAACATAGGAAAATTTAGAGACCCCCAATAAAACAAAGTTCCTTCCCCAGGCAACGGGAAATCCTGCGAGGCTTCCCTGAGCGGTGCCGAGAGCCGCACACAAGGTGGCGTCAGACACTTCAGCTCTGAGCTCCAGCACTGCAGAAAGAGCCCACATTTCTGGGGGAACGCGGCACCTTCACGAGAGGCCAGACAAGTGGACCCGCAACGTGGCTCCTCCAGTAGCATTCCTCACGGCACAGGCTCAGAGTGTGTCTGAAATGACACGCAAGAGAACAAAGGCTCACAGAATTGGCTTATTTTAAAAACACCCGCAGCACACTCTCCTTGGAGGGCTGTGCGTTCTTCCTTTCATCCATCCAATCTGGATTTTTAAGAATGTGACCAGGTATGAGGCACCTGGACTGCGACGACTCAGAACTGCCGCACCAAGATGGTTGCGCTGGCGAGGAGGGGCGACACAGCTGCTTCCCCAAGGTCCTCTTCTGTGGTGCCAGTCACCCCTCTCGGAAGGCTGCCTCCAGCCTAGGCGCAGAAGGCACACTGCCGCTTGGCTGTGCACTGGGGACCGGCCTAACGGATGGGCCTGAAAGGGAATGTCACCCCCGAGATGAAGGTGTGCCCGGGGTGTGTGGGCAGCGCAGGGTGGGCGGCAGGGTGGGCCGGCACAGCCCCGTAGCCCAGCGGGGGCGTGTGGATGTGAGGGTAGAACCCAGGGGGGAGCGATGCATGTGGCGACTGCTGCACTGGACCCGATATCACCAGCTGGAGCAAGCTGCAAACACAAGGAGAAGGGTTAGAGCCACCCAGTCTGCAAATACCCACCGACAACTTTCCCCACACGCACATGTACGCATGCGCACACACACCCGCCAGTGCTGGCACCGCCCCTCCCTGCGCCGGGCCTGGACTCAAGGGCACACGCACACACCCACAGTCCAGGAGAGGCACCAGTCACACCGGTTTCCAGGTGGAAACTGAGCACCAGGAGGTGACCTGGGGCTGGAGGATTTACACCAGGACCCAGGAAGCCAAAGAGGAAGAACCTGGCAGGAAGGCAACAGTGCACAGAGAGGAACCTGCACTCAGGGCTGTAGTCCATACACAGGCTCCATTCGCAGTTTACACTCTGGGTCTGGGGCTCTGAGCACACCACTGCACACAGGACAACAGGTCAGTCTCCTGTCACTCTCAATGACCAGTCCCAATTGAATCCCAAGAGTAAGCTCCAGGAAAGCTGTCTTTGCATATGAATCTGAAATTGAGTGCCTGGGGCAGGTCCCTGGAGGGTGGCCCAGGCCTGGACCCAGCCCTTACTGACTCTTGGGGCCCACTTCCTCTTGTATCCCTGCCCAGTGAGGCTTCATACCCTCTGCTCACCGGCAGCTCTGTCCCACCTGGCACCAAGGTCTGATAGCTACATTCCCTTGTCAGGCCTCCGTGCCTTCCACCCATGATCCCCCCAGCCCTAGGTGCCTGGGCTGTCCTCTGTTTGGGGTCCAGCATACACCCACAGCCACCATCTCCAGACACTCTCCTCCCTCCTGACTTCTCTCAATCTCCAAGCTGAGTCCTTCCTGAGACTCCTGAAAGAGCTTCACACGGGGCTCTCCTCTCCAACCTCCCTCCCCCAGGATGAGCAGAACCCTCAGAACCTCCAGCTCTCTGGGCCACCCCAAGTCCTGCTATCAGCCTGAAGTGATCAACTATCCATGGGTCCCACCTTGATCAAAAAAACCTCTCAGGCCCCCCACTCTACTTCCCAACTTCAGGACACAGCCTCCTTTAACCCTGCCTTCCCTTGGAGGAGGTCCCACTGTAGACAGACGTACCCTGCCCACTCTTCTCCTGACTTCACTAGGACCTTGCCTGGTTACCTCCGGTGACAGAGGCACCTCTGCTGGTCTGTCCCCTCCCCGAGGCCAGCCTGCAGGTCCTGCTCAAGCCCCATCATTCACTCAAGCCAACCCTCCCACACACTGCCCCACAGGCTGCAATAGCCTGTCCTGGGGCCACTTCGCTTTTCTGTGTCCCCTGCCTACTCCCTTAGTCTGGTCTGTAGCAAACTGACCCTCCCCTCCTCTGGACAAAGGCTGGTGCCAGCACCCACAGGAAGGGTCTGGGCAATGAACACGGGCATGGGGAAGCCTGGTGAGTCATAGTGGTCCAGAGCTCTTCTGTGCCCCTTTTCATTCCACTGTTGCTTTTCTTAAACTCTGTGTAAGAAATTCAACAAAAAATTAACAAACTCTTGGCTCTGCGCCTGCAGCTCAAGTGGCTAAGGCACCAACCACATACATCGGAGCTGGCGGGCTCGAATTCAGCCCAGGCCTGCCAAACAACAATGACAACTGCAACCAAAGAATAGCTGGGCGTTGTGGTGGGGACCAGTAGTCCCAGCTACTTGGGAAGCTGAGGCAAGAGAATCACTTAAGCCCAGGAGTTGGAGGTTGCTATGAGCTGTGATACTATGGTACTCTACCCAGGGCGACAGCTTGAGGCTCTGTCTCAAAAAAAAAAAGAACAAACCCAAGGAGGAGGGAGTATTACAGAGGTAAAATTCAAGTTGTAGGATTAATTAAACCTGTAACCTTGATGGAGACAGAAATAGTCTGAAGAAGTTTGCAGTGGGAAATCAATGCAGAGACCATCAGAAACCAGAGACACAGCAAGCGGCTACCTGTCCCCTCTCTTTCCTCACATCAGTGCCAGGCCTAGCTGAGAGGCCAGGGCTCCCCTGGATCCCTGTCCAGGAACCACAGGCTCCCAGAAAGGGATGGAGTCAGAGCCTTCAGATGAGCTGGTGGGACTACTGAGAAGTTACAGAAGGGACTCCATCTTAGAGCCCTAGTTATAAAACTAAAATGACGTAAGGATTTACATCCCATCCTTATTTTAATTCCCCGAAAAGACTAAAACAGTAAATAAAAGCTGTGGACAGAGAAAATATCATAAAAGGATTATTACAAGAGGGAGAAACATCCCAACAGATACCAACAATGTCAGATGCTGAGGAAGCTTCTAGAGCCCAGACCAAAAACAAGAGAAAGGTGATCTCAGGACAGTCTGCCTGCTGAGCAGATAAAACATCACAGGCAGAGGAGTTTCATCCCACCAGGAACCATCCCCTTCCATATCCTTGGTGGGTTTTTTTGTTTTGTTTTGTTTTTTTGAGACAAAGTCATATTTTGTCGCCCTCAGTATCATAGCTCACAGTAACCTTAAACTCTTGCAATCCTCTTGCCTCCACCTCCCAAGTAGCTGGACTATAGGCCTCTGCCACAATGCCCAGCTATTTTTAGAGACGGGGTCTTATTCTTGTTCAGGCTGGTCTTTAACTCCTGAGCTCAAGCAATCCACCCACCTCAGCCTCCCAGAGTGCTAGGATTACAGGCCACCTCCTTGGGTTTTGTCCTCCTTGGGAAGCTGCTCTTCCCTTGCTGAACCTAGCAGAGTGTGGTAAGGATAAAAGTCCCTACATAACACAAGGACACGCCTCTTCTGCTAGCTGAAACACTATATGGCCAATTCTTGGACTCAAATTATGCACACTTCTGACTCACCCTCCCGACATGCCCAGACTCGCTGAACCCAGCAGAGATCTGAGTGGCTGTGAGCACCCTGGAAGCCCAATACTCCTTATGCCAGACCACTATGATGTGTCTAAGAAAGAACATTAGTAACTCACCAAGTTAACTCAGTCATTTTTCATTTCTGTAAACCCTACCATATGCACAAGAGTTCTGCCTTCAACTATAAACATTTCCTCACGGAGTTGTCACAATTACTATTTTTAGAGGATACATAATGTTCTACCTTGTGACATATTACAACTTACTAAGTTGTAAGGTTGCCCTTACAAGTACAGTACAGTTGCCCTGTACTGTGAGGTAGTTAGGCTGCTTCCAGTTTTTTGCTGGAGTTTACCTTCCAGTAGATTATGCTAGAGTTTTGCACCTGTATGAAGGATTTTTGCGCAATATGCCTTTTGGCCTTTTTTCTAAGGGCAGAGTCACAGAAGTAAATTTCTTAAGTTACTGAAGGAATAGTAATAGCGACAACTAACACTTACTAAACACTACAGACCACATTCTGATGTAAACGCTTTCCCTGTTTTTACTCATTTAATCCTCATACAAATCCTATGGAGGGGTGTGGGGGAACAATGGGTCATAAGACAGGTCTTATGATTGTCCTGATTTTACAGACAAGGGATCCGAGGCAGCAGAAGGTAGGGAACTTGCCCAAAGTCATACAGACAGGAAGTAGCAAGCTGGGACTCTGATGAGAATCAGTGTAACCACAATTCCGGCTTTTCATCCTTGTGATTGCATTTGTGGGGAGGTTTCCATGCAACAAGAACTACACTGAGAAATTTACAAACGCCACCTTGTTTCATCCTCACTGCCACCCTATGAGGCAGGCAATAGTAAGTAGCTCCCCATTTTATAAGGGTGGTGGGGGGGAACAGAGGACCAGAAACAATTGAAGACAATTCTCAAGTATCACAGCAAATCACAGAATTCTGTTTAGAACCAAGGTCCCTGCTGCCTGGTGACTGAGCACCAGTGGCGTAACCAACTCAATGCCCTCTAGGGCTGTGGCTCTGCAGTGTTGCCCAAGGACTACGCAGTTCACAATGACACAATGCAGGGCATCACTGCACCAACCTCATTAGCAGGTGCACACTCGTTTAGAGCCTTCCAATGATACCTGCAGTGTACTCTGGCTTCTTTCCTTGACTCCCAGCACCATTTTTTCACGTTATCTCTACTTAGGGTTCTTCTCATGTGGGTTCTCCAAACCTATCCATTTCCCACTCATCATGAGGTCCTTACGGAGCTCTACATAGGGAGCTCTAGACCCTGCAGACCAACCGTCCCCAAGGAGCCCAGGACAAAGGAGTGTACTCTGCCTTGCCTCCCCCACCACAGCCCAGCAGCCAGAAGTCTTGAGAGGGCACTTACTTATTATGGGGCAGCCTGGAGCACAAGGTTCTCAGGTCGTCTGAAATTAAGAGATAACATGAGTAAGGAACGAACTGAAGGCAGCACAGTGAAAGTCAGTGATGTTCTTTTCAAGGATACTAGCAAGATAGCAACAGGGTCTTATACTACATTTCCCTAACATACTTAAAAGAGGTGTTCTCATTTCTTTCAATTTTTGCTTTAGCAAAGTAGACCCCAAACAGAAGCTATCACTTAGGAAGGATGGGCAGCCCTGTTAGCAACTTGTCAGATAGCAAGGAAAGAGCCTGGAGACAGAGCTTTCACTGGCAACCAAACACCCAAGCCATTCCAAGAGCAGCGCTAAGAGGGAAACCCACTGCCAGGGACCACCCCTGAGGCCACAGGCAACTTGCATGAGTCAACAAGTAAAAAGCAAACCTAAGTGTGTTATTAGCACCAGATGATTCTCCAGGAGGAGTCTGAGCACTGAAATGCAGAATTAAGAACCCTCAAGACAGGCAATGGGAATGCTGTGTGCCTTGCCTGGGCAACAGTTACATGAGTACTTTATACTTTGTCGAAATGCATCAAACTCTCTATTTGTGCATTTTACCATATGTAAATTATGTTTCAATAAAAAAGAACACAGAAAAATGAGATTCCTCAAGAGCAAAGATATTATCCATGCTCTTGAGGAGTCCCCAGTCCTGGGGAAAATGTCAAGAGATGCTCAGATGTCACATCTGTTCTATGTTAGGACTTGACAGCAGTGAGCAGGGAAGGCAGAGGGACAGGGTGCTAATGGAGGATGTTCTGTGACTTTCACCATCCTTCCCCAACCCCCATGGTCAGGAGGAGGAAGAAAAGCAAAAACAGTGTTTGTCCAGGAGTCCCTATTGTCCTCTTGCCAGGCAGTGGTGCTCCCATCCAAGGAGGCCCAGGTCAGGACACTACCCACCTCTTGTGCACAGTAGGGCTCCTGAGGCCATGGCCACCTGTAAAGCCTGTGCCAGCCGGTCCAGTGAGAGCTCAATCTCCTGGGAGGCATTAAGGGGGTTAAGTTCATCTGCCAACCTGTTGATCTCCTCTACCAATGGGACCATGTGGTCAAACAGGATCAGCCCCAGACGCCCATAAAGATTCTTCTCAGTTAAGTGCAGCTGGAGTGTCAGGAGAACCTGCAGGACACTGAGGTGGAGTTTCGAGTACAGGAGGTGGGAGTCTCTGTCCATCCCCATACCTGAGTCCTTGGCAGCCATATTACTGACATGGCCATTGGATAAAGAGGGTTTCTTTTTCCTTTTATAAGCCAGAGGAGACTTCACGCACCAGCGGATCAATCCAATGAGTGGGGTGAGTTCTAAAAATCCTATTGGTAGATTGGCTGCAATCGGTGTATTTAAAAAAGTGATGAGAATCAACCTTGGGTCCTCAAAAATCCAGCTGACGATCATTTCAAGTAAGTCCAAAGGTGGGATGAGATCATCTGCAAACAAAGACTATCAGGTCAGATGTATTCTCAGTCTTGGGGACAGGAGTGGGAAGTGGAAGGGGAAAAGATGGACCCCTAAACTTACAGCACTTACCCTGGCATTCAGGTCACTACTCCCTACCCTATCTATTTTCTGTCTCTTTTCCAAGAATATCTGCTCCACAGGAGCTGGGACTTTTGTCTTAGTCAGTGTTACCTTGCTAATGTCTAAGACTGGACAAGAGAGAAGCTCCACAAATACTTATTGAGTCAACAATCCCTAGAATGGCTCTGCTTTCCCATGTGCTATGGGGTGTGTACAGCTCCAGAGAGAGGCAAGAACAAGATACATATTGGTATATGGTTTTTAATTTCTTAGGAGACTGGTCTTTTTTCACTAAGATTACTCCTACGATTCTTTTAGCATTAACCACCTCCAACCCAACCTGCCCCTTCTGTTGTAAGATGACGGCAACAGTAGATAGTAGACGTTGTCCTGTGCCCAGAGCCTTGATTCCCCAGCAATGTTTCTGTGTGGGCACTGTCTGACATGCACCCACTCTTCCAGCATAACCTTCCCCACATCTAAGCTGAGGCATCTCCCACCAGCCTGGAGGCTATGTGTGCACTTGTGCACGCACACTCCCACCATACGTGTGCATATGTGTACATTGTGAGTGAGTCCTCAATCTCCAAGACCTTCCTACTCAGAAACATGAGTTCTTGGCAAAATTTAGGCAAGAGGAAGTTCTGTATGGTTACATGAGCTGTTGCCTTTTTGTGGTTTTGACAGCACAGACTCTTTAAGAATGCTCTCCTATTACCAGAAGCACCCAAGAACAGTATCAATCACCATTCTAACAAAAGCCTTATGTGCTGGGTGACTTGAGAAATCACTCACACATCCATCAGGCTGACACACTGACTTAAGAAAAAAAATACTGTATCTCAGATCTACTCTCATATGTCAGTGGTATTCCCTGAATGTTACTTCTTGTTTCATCCACCAATTCATCCATTCCCCATGGTAAGGCCAATTTCTGCCCTTTCTGACCTTGAATAATTGATGACTTGAAACGCAATTATGAGACTATAAACTGAGTTTAATTACATCTTTCCTATGGCGTGGGGTGGGGGAAAGCCTGAATATTGTTTTCAGCTGTTATCAGCAACAGAAAGCCAGGGAAAGTTCCACTCTAGCAATATGGCACTGCTCTATAAAACCTGCCTCCCATTCCTGTGGCAAACTGCTACAAAAGAGGGAGTATGTGATTAGTGACTGGGTGTGGTGGCTCACATCTATAATCACACCACTTTGGGAGGCCAAGGTAGGAAGATCACTTGAGGCTAAGAGTTTGAGAAGCTAGGCATCATAACAAGACTCTATCTCTAGAAAAAAATTAAATTTAACCAGGCATGCTCCATGGTCCCAACTACTTAGGAGGCTAAGCAGGAAGATCGCTTTAACCCAGGAGTTTGATGATACAGTGAGTTTTGACTGCATCACTGTACACTAGACTGAGTGAAAGAGCAAGACCCTGTCACAAAAACAAACAAACAAACAAAAAATACAAAAAATAGAAATTAGTATGTAAATATGTATGCACTTGCATGTTCACACTATTTCCACACAAACTTCCAGCGTCTAACAGCAAGAAAAAAGGTTATAAATAAAAGGAGGCTAGGGCGGCGCCTGTGGCTCAAAGGAGTAGGGTGCCAGCCCTATATGCCGGAGGTGGAGGGTTCAAACCCAGCCCCGGCCAAAAACTGCAAAAAAGAAAAAAAAAAAAGGAGGCTAAAATATAATTAGCGAGCTGGCAGGAAACCAATACTGGAATACTGGACTGAACAATAATGGAAAATGTTATTGAAGGCTCTCAAAATGCTGGAATAGCTCTAAAACTAGAATAAAAAACAGACCATTTGTCAGCCCTCTAAGCAGCAAGATCTGAGGGGAAAGGAGGAGAAACCTGAAATACTAGCAGAAAAGCTGGCTTTGACAGAATGCCACTCATCAAGGCCTATAACTTCCCACATGGAAAACAAGGCCCAGAGCCCCTGCCTGAAAGCCACACAGGGCAGTGGTAATCACTCAAGGACACAAACACAGAGTATTTTTCAGTGTATTGGAAATCCTAGTTTGTCAATCCTGTTCCTTAGAATCTACTCCTGGGGGAAGAAAGTGAACAGCACAACCCAATAGGCAAGAGTCTTAGCCCCCTACCCTAACTTGATCATAGCTGCTCAACTTCTATTTTTTTATTTTTATTTTTTTAAGACAGAGTCACACTTTGCCACCCTCAGTAGAGTGCCGTAGTGTCATAGCTCACAACAACCTCAAACTCTTGGGCTTAAGTGATTCTCTTGCCTCAGCCTCCCGAGCAGCTGGGACTACAGGCGCCCACCACAGTGCCTGGCTACTTTTTTTTTTTTTTTAGAGGCTGGGTCTTGTTCTTGCTTGGGCTGGTCTCAAACTCGTGAGCTTAGGCATTCCACACGCCTCAGCCTCCCAGAATGCTAGGACTATAGGTGTGAGCCACCGTGCCCGGCTATTTTTATTTTTTGAAGTCTGACCATAGGGCTCTGTTGCTGCTGCTGCTGGACAAGAATGAGAGACATTCTCCCAGTCAAAGCCAAATACTATATCACGGCTATCATGGATATTCTGTTGAGGAAGTCCCTAAAAGTCACTAACACTAGAACCAACATATTTGCCTCCTAATGTTAAGCACTAACAACACATCACTTAGGTAGTACTAATTCCAAAAAGGGTTTAATTCAAATCTTTTCATAAGGAAACAGTCAGACAAATCTAAATTAAGAGACGCTCTACAAACAACAGGCCTGAGAACTTCACAAATGTCAATGTTAAAAAACAAGAGATTTTTTAAATGCCAAGATATGTGGGGGGGGAGGGGCACTGGTCTAAATTTAAAAAGACTAAAGAGGGCTGGGCACAGTGGCTCATGCTTGTAATCCTAGCACTTTGGGAAGCCAGAAGTTCAAGAATAGCCTGAATAAGAGTGAGACTCCATCTCTACAAAAAATAGAAAAATTAGCCAGGCATGGTGGTACACACTGTAGTCCTACTACTTGGGAGGCTGAGGCAGGAGGATTGCTTGAATCCAAAAATTTGAGGTTGCAGTGAGCTATGATACGATGCCACTGCATTATAGCCAGAGTGAGACCCTGTCTCCAAAAAAAAAAAAAAAGAGAGAGAGACCAAAAAGGCATGATATGATAACTATGTATTACATATGCATATTGATCCCTCAGAGCAAAAAGGACAGACAACAGAAGACATTTTTGGCCCAGCTTGGGTATCATGGCTCACATCTACAACCCCAGCACTTTGGGAGGCTAAGGTGGGAAGTCTGCTTTAGGCTGGGAGTTTGAGAACAATCTGGACAACACAGTGGGATCCTGTCTCTACAAAAAGTTAAAAATTAGCTGTGTGGTGGCACACACCTATAGCCCTAGCTACACAGGAGGCTAAGGCAAGAAGACTGCCTGAGGTCAGAAGTTCAAGGCCACAGTGACCTATAATTGTTCCACTGCACTCCAGCCAAGGCAGCAGCAGCAATGAGACCCTGTTTTTAATTTAAAAAAAATGAAAAAGCTCAGTGCCCATAGCTCGGTGGGTGCCAGCCACATGCACTGGGGCTGGTGGGTTGGAACTTGGCCCGGGCCTGCTAAACAACAATGACAACAACTACAACAACAAAATAGCCAACCATTGTGGCAGGCGCCTGTAGTCCCAGCTACTTGGGAGGCTAAGGCAAGAGAACTGCGTAAGCCCAAGAGTTTGAGGTTGCTGTGAGCTGTGACACCATGGCACTCTACCAAAAAAAACAAAAAAAAAACCCCAAAACAAAAATACATACAATCAAGGAAATCTGAATATAGGCTATAAAATACATAATAGTAATCCATCAACATTAAATTTCTTAGGTATGATAATGGTACCATGGTTACACATCAGAATGTTCTCATTCTTTGAAGATACATGCTTAAGTATTTGGTACAGGATATCAATAATGAATTCTGTTTGTGGGGGGCTGTGTGTGCACCTGCACTCACAAAGAAAAGAGAATATACGATAAATCTTAATGGTTATATCTAGGTAACAAGTGTATGAATGTTTGTTATACTACTCTTGCAACTTTTCTGAAGTTTAGAAATTTTACAAAATAAAAAATGGGGGTTAAAAATATAACATATGTCTAGGGAAGAGGCCACGTTTCATCAGATGCCACTTTTTGGGTTGCCTGCCACTTGGACCATGATGTCTCAGGCAAATAGAGACAATAGGTAAGCTCACTCTTAGCGAACTGCATGAGTTGAAGTAGCCCACACTTCAGCTTTTGGCTTAAAATTAAAACACACATTTCGGAAAAAAAAGACCAAAGCATTCGATGGGTATTTCCCCTGAATATTCAGTGAAAAAAACAAAACTGGTAATCAGTTGAAGGTTTAAGAGAAACAACCTATTTGAAGTTTACCTGATGACAGGTCATAGAGTGCAGTGACAGAAGTTATGAACTGGCAGCAGAACCGAGGGCTGGCACTGAATATCTGCTTCAGCGTCTGAACGGATCCTGGCACCAAACAGCAGTAGTCATCCACGAGGGCCCTGGCTAACCTCACACAGTAGACCACAGGTGTCCGCTGGAAAGAAGCCACAGTCCACATAACTACAGGTGTCATGGCTAGGAGACTGGCAAGTAGACTATGTACATATGCTGAACACCAGCAGAATTGGCAGAACCACTTCCAAGAGGGGGAAAAAAATTAACAGCTTATTATGAAGCAAGAGTTGGTACTCTAAAGCCCACAGACCAAATCTGTTCCTCCATCCTTTTTTTTTTTTTTTTTTGGCCAGGGCTGGGTTTGAACTTGCCACCTCTGGTATGTGGGGTTGGCACCCTACTCACTGAGCCATAGGCGCCACCCACCTCCACCCATTTTTGTAAATAAAGTTTCATTGAGACATAGCCACAATCACTCATTTGCCTCCTAAGGCTGCTCTTGCACTACAAGAGCAGAGTTAAGTAACATGAAAGAGACTACGTAACCTGCAAAGCCTAAAACATTTCACTATCTCATCATTTACATAAAGCATCTGCCAACCCTTGCTTTAAAGTTTACTTAGGAAAGAGCACTTCTGACTTCAGGTGAGGAAGTGACAACTTTTATAACCCTATGAGATTAACAGTTTCTCCCACTTTGAAGAGATTTGGGAGAGTTTATGAACTCCATGATTAAAATGTTTATTTAGGGCAGCACCTAAGGCTCATCAAGTAGGACGCTGGCCCCATATACCGAAGGTGGCGGGTTCAAACCCAGCCTCAGCCAAACTGCAAAAACAGAAAAATAGCCAGGCGTTGTGGTAGGCGCCTGTAGTCCTAGCTACTTGGGAGGCTGAGGCAAGAGAATCACCTAAGCCCAGGAGTTGGAGGCTGCTGTGAGCTGTGTGACGCCATGGCACTCCACTGAGGGCAATAAAGTGAGACTCTGTCTCTACAAAAAAAAAAAGTTTGTTTAGAGCAGAACTTTCTAAATTTCCCTTACAATCCTGTTCTCTTCAATAGGCTTCTATAACACTTTTAAATCCTATTATCATCTCTCTTTTATCCCTGCCTTTTAACCTTCCCACTCATATGTCAATCTGAAGCTCTGGCCACATTCAGCAGCTGCTCAGGATGCTATAGCTCCAGGCTGCTAACTTGTCCTGTGGGAGAGATTACAAGTAGACAGCAAGCCAGATTGTTCAATTAAGGCTATAACCTGTCCCCATGAAATCAAACTAGCTGCTAAGAATACCAATTTCTCTCTCTTTCCCCAGGAGGAAGCTGCAGCCCCTCACCTCAGCACAGCAAGTCCTGACCCAAACCATTAAAGGCCCTTTCCTGTTGTTGACCTCTTACATTTTGCCAAAATGTCAGCACAACTGCCTCACAAGAGATAAACGAAACCTTTGAGTTCATAAAACACTTTTTAAAAGACAAAAAACTACGTTTAAGTTAAAAGACGCTAAACCTGGTATCACTAGGTTGTCAAGAAATCAATGTAATCCAAAGGTTAAATACACGTACAGCACACATGATCAATTTGGATGCCCCCAAAATTAAACTGGTGAGGATTAAGGCACAGATTCCACTGTGATGTATCTGTGTACTACAAATAACAATATATTTTTGCCAGCCAATTTTAAGGATACACAAGATTACAAGAAAAACATTCAATTAAATTGAGAAAAAAGGATTTCAACTGCTTAGGAATGAAGCATGTTTATGAAACTGAATACACCAGTATTAGCAGTGTTAGCTAAGGACCAGATTAGTCAAGATTTTGGGCTAATAATTTCTTTCAGTGGATTATCAATTTTTCAGACTTTTAGTAAAAACACAAAACAAAATGAATCATCCAAAATAACACTAAATCTAACTGCAGACATATTTTTCCTTTCATATACAAAAACACTCTAGAAACCATTTATATCCATATTTATTACAAGAACCATCAACTTTGTAATGTTACCCTACAACAAAGCAAAACAACTCACATGCTTACTGACCTCACTATATATTTAAAAAAAAAAAAAACAACCTTGACTCAGCACCCATAGCGCAGTGGTTAGGACATCTGCCACATACATTGAGGCAGGCAGGTTCGAACTGATGCATACTGTTTTCAAAATCTTACCTTAATTATTTTCCTTATTATTTTCACCTAAGAAAAAAGATTTTCACTGTTCTGAAGATGGAGCCATTTCTTTTACTCTTCATTAAAAGATCGCTTCTTGGTCTTTTGGCTAAGATCGAGTATACTCTTCATTAAAAGAAAAACTCACTTGCCATTATTACACAACACTTTGTTCTCAAGAATAGTTATGATCCGTACAAGGTGTCCATTAAGTTCATGTGCAATTTAAAATTCTTTAACATAGTAAACTGCGCATGAACTTTATGGCCACCCTGTATATAAAAAATTGAACTATGGTACAGTATCAATATACAAGACCCTAACAATCAAGGACATAACACACATGGATAAAACCTCTCCAGAAACCCAATTAAGTGAAAATTCCTGACAGTAAATAAACTATTTCAAAGACTCTCAGGAACAAGGCTGCTCTAGAGCAGTACCTGGAGCCAGGAGGCTGTACACTCCAACACAGGGATGCGACACACAGCCACAGCCATAGAGACTAGTTTTCCCAACAAGCTCATCCGGCTGTCATCTGCTTTGTTCCCTTGAGGGCTGAAAAGTGATGAGAAAATAATCTGCCGGACAGAGTCCTTGGTTTGCTCCTGGAAATAATTGCACATGATTTCAAGAAGTTGAAGCTCCTGAAGTGAATTCAGTCTCTGTAAAACAAACCCAGGAAAAGTTTTAAGACATTTGTCTCTAACTTGATTCTTAATTCACTAAGTAAGAAAACAGGGAATATATTATTTTTCCCAGAGTACCCTTCTGAAGCTCTGGTCTTAGGGAATAGAACTTTGCTGTTAACCTCAGCAACAAGTCACGTATATCATTATACATCATGCCAAAGACTCAGGATGACCCACAACAGTCTGAGTCTCTCCATAACAAGCTAACAGGCCTTTAGGGAGTGGGCAGTCTCCAGAGACTCAGCTGTCACACGCCCCACTAAACAGCCACCCAACAGAGAAAGGGTCGAGGCTGCCGCAGGAGTACGCCAAGAGAGAGAATGGAGCTCGCCTAACCAAGGATGTGTGCGGTTTGACAAGTACTCGTCAGCACTAGGGGAAGGACACTAGTCGGCTTATCCACGACACATAAGGGCAACCACCCGTCCGCTCGCCGCTCTGCTGCACCTTGGGCTGCGCGCCGCGCTCCTTGGGCACCTGGAACACGAACTCCTCCAGCAGCTCCACGGGGCCCTTGTCCACTATAGGCAGCGGCGCGCTCTGCAGCTGGTTGCTGAAGTAGATGTCCAGGTGGTACAGCACCTCTTTGGCGGCGCTCAGCGCGTCGCGACGCAGCAGCGAGTGGCGGATGTCGCTCATGGTGCGGCCGCCGCGGCCCCAGCGCCGAGCGCGTTCCACTTCCGCCAGGAGCCCGGGGACCCGCCGCCGCCCGTGAAGACAAAGAGGCGCGACCCAGGCCTCCGCCCCGACCCCGGGCCTGGGCCGCGGCGCCCGCCCGCCCGCCGCTACCTGCTCCCGGCCTGCTCAGGGTGCCATCACCGCCGCTGCCGGCCGGCTGGCGCCCGGGAGTCCGACTGCGGATCCGCTGAGAGCCGAGGGAGCCGACGCCGCGCAGCCGAACGGCGGCCGAATGCCGAGCGCGGCGACGGCGGCCTGTAGGGGCCAAGCGCAGGCCGCGGCCCGGGCACGCTCTCGGGAGGGCGCCCCTGGCGGCGCTGCCCTGCGCGGGGTCGAGGCGGAGAAGGGCTCGGCCTAGGCCAGTCAGGCCACGCCCACATGCCACGCCCCCAGGCCGTCGGCCAATCTTCGGGCCCGAAGCCCAGAGCAGCCCAGGTGAGGAGCGTATACAACCACCAGGGAATACCCTCAAGCCTTTTGAGGATCCCCTAGTGTGTTCGGTGTTCAGAGTCTCCGCTATTTCATTTCACTTTGCTTTTCCACCACCAAGGATAGAGCGGCAGTACAGGATTTAGCATGGGACCAATGAACTTGGGTTCCCTCCTGCCCCAGCGATCCATCTTATAAAATCACTTCTGTTCTAACTTCACGGACTATCACAGATGATGCCTAGTAGGAGTCTCCCTCCTACCCTGACTCCCACTACCTGTCCCCATTGTCCCTATTCCCCAGCCCTCTCCACAGGTCCGGGCATCTGCGGATGCCTGCTCCTTGGCTTAACCTGGGAGGGCCACAGGAATCTTAAGACAGCCAGCAAGGTCCAGCCCACTTGTGTCCTATTCCTGAAAACCCTCCCACACTAAAAGTCTTCAGCACCTTTAAATGACTTCTTTTCCTGAATTTGTCTTTCTGCTCTGAACTGGTTTTGGAATTTTTTAAACAGTGAAGGAAAGATTTGAATATGGCCAGAAGAGGCCAGTGGAGGATAGGTAGAAGGCCACAAATACAGCAATGTGCCTCCTGTAAAAGACCTATCTATGCTGGCTCTAAGACAGACCTGGGGGAGGACCATGGTTGTAGTTAAGGAGATGAAAATCCTCTGCAGAGAGGGGACAGAGAATAGGGACAGGCATAAAAAAGAGTGCAGCCAGGCCCAAGGCCAAGAAATTGAGTCATCCAGACTCAGCTGCACATCAGGAAACATGGCCACAAGGAGCCCAGAGTTTAAAAAGACCAACACCTCAGTGTCACCTGGAACCTCTGAGAGTCCTCTCTTGAGTCCCTTGACACCACCAGTTCAGAGATCTTGGGTCCAACAGAGGATAAGTAAAGGGAGGGGATGGCCACTACAGCACCTGGCAGAGATTAAGAACATTTCCTTCCTTCCCCAGTGAAAGCTGATTTACAAACACATAGTAAAAGCAAAACAAACAATGCTTAGAAAATAAGTATCCAAATGTATAAATAAATGTATACTACATTTAAAAGGCAGTAACATTCTTTCCACTCTTATTTTTTCTTTGTCTCATAATGTAGAAAGGCAGGTAGAAAGATCTCTCGAAAGTTGCTCCAAAGCCCACGGGAATGAATGTTCTGGTAGACTGGGTGCTTAGCTGATGGGGCCCCAGCCACAAGGGGACAATGCTGGCACCAGTCCCAGGCACCTCTGAACCACTCATTGGTAGTCTGGTTGGTGGCAGCCAGGTATAGAGCAAAGCACAGGTAGCCACCCAGGAGGAAGCTCAGAACCAGGACAAACCCCAGCATGAAGACAATCCTTGGAAAGGTCACGAACAGGTACTGTGGACAAAGAAGCAAAACACATTAGACAGCTGGACTGTGCCCTGTGACATCCATAAGGGTACACACCCACCAATCCTGGTCCTATTCACAGACACACCAGAGCTGCCATCTCTGCCCACCTACCTGAGTCCAAGTATGACCCACTGAACATAAATCAGAACCATAAACAGCATCAACAAATAGCCCATGAATAATGTCAGTAAGTAAAAGAGTTCACTATTGGATAAATTGCTCACTCAGACAAAAGGGAAAAGTTACTTAGGAAATAGGGGTATGCCAGTTAGCTATTTGTAAGATAAACAAATAAACTTAGTATACTGATCAAAATAAAATCCAGATGAACAAGAGGTGAATGTCTCACTTAAAACAATACAACCACAAAAATACAAATACAAGGATATGCATTGTAATCTTGATTTAAGCATGTCCTTCTTACCCCAAAAAACAAATTAAATCTCCACTATTAAAGGAAGAGTAAAATTAACTCTGGAACAGTCACACTATGGGATAATAAGGAGCCATTAAAAATGATGTCAAGAAAGTAACGTTCACATTGTCAAATAAGAGTGTCTGTTATACAATGCTTTGACTCTGAGGCTCAGTATGGAGTCATCAGTTAACTTTTTTTTTTTTAAGTAAGAAATGTTACTTTCTTTGCATTATTATTATTAATATTGCTTAATATTTCGATGCAGTAATAGTCTGATTTCTTTTCTGAATGTACTTATCTTCGTTCATTCTTTTTTTTGAGACAGAGCCTCAAGCTGTCACCCTGGATAGAGTGCAGTGGCATCACAGCTCATAGCAACCTCCAATTCCTGGGCTCAAGCTAGTCTCTTGCCTCCGCCTCCCAAGTAGCTGGGACTACAGGCGCCCGCCACAACGCCCGGCCATTTTTTGGTTGCAGCCATGATTGTTGTTTGGCAGGCCTGGGCTGGATTCGAACCCACCAGCTCATGTGTACGTGGCTGGCACCTTAGCCAGTTGAGCCACAGGCGCCGAGCCATCTTCATTCATTCTTTATGAGGTTTTTGTTTCTAGTCCTTATCTTAAATATTGTTATTGTTATTAAATTTTAAGCCTTTTTAATTCTGTGAAGGCAAAAAGTGGAAACCTAATAAACACATGTATATGTAAAAATTTAAAATATTAAAATCTTTTAAAAAAAAATGATGTCAAGGCTGGGTGCAGTGGTTCCCTGCCTCTAATGCTAGCACTGTGGGGCCCGACGTGGGAGGACTGCTTGAGGCCATGAGTTCAAAAACCTACAAAAAAATAGAAAAATATGCCAGGTATGGTGGCAAATGCCTGTAGTTCTAGCTGCTCAGGAAGCTGAGGCAGGAGAATCACTTGCACCCAGGAGCCTGAGGCTACAGTGAGCCATGCCACCACTGCACTAGAGCCTGGGCAACAGAGCAAGACCCTCCCCACCATCTACCTTAATAATTTCTTCTAAATTATGTCAATTTCTATATAATGATTTTTTTAAAGTTTTAGGTCCAGCTTGGCCATTTACACCTGTAATCCAAGCACTCTGAGAGACTGAGGTAGGTGGATTACCTGAGCTCACAAGTTCAAGACCAGCCTGAGCAACATTGAGATCCTGTCTCTACTAAAAATAAAAATAAAAATAAAAAAAAACTAGCTGGGTGTTGTGGCAGGAGCCTGTGCTCCCAGCTACTCAGGAGCCCGAGAGTTTGAGGTCACTGTGAACTATGACACTACAGCACTTTACCCAGGGAAACAGAGTGAGACTCTGTCTATAAAATAAAGTAAAATAAAATAAAATATTTAATATATAGACCAATGAGAAAAGCAAGATGCAAGGATCATACTATAGTTTTATTTGTGTAAAAACTAAAAATTGACTCTGTGATGGTGTGTGGCCAAACACACGAACATAGGGTAAAAAGGCTGGAAATATACATACCAACTACAAAAGTGGTTTCCTCTGGGAAGTGGAACTGGGAGATGGGGATCACTCACTTTTCATTCTAAACACTACTTCTGGACTGCTTGAATTTTTATGTTACTTTTGTAATAAACAAAATGAATAATTTAGAAAGTTCAAAATTTTTAAAAGTCATAAGAAAAGAGAAGTAAACATTTACCAAAACTCTTGATGTGTGTAACTTTCTAATTGAAGTTGCAAAGAGAGCCTGACATGATGAGGAGGAATGTGAATGTCTAAATTTTTATACACCAAAAACCCAAAAATCCCTAAATAATCCATACCTAATGTATAAAAGATACACAAATAGAAAACAAATATAACAAAGTATTTATTATTATTACATAAAGACCTCAAATCAAAAGTTATTCTGTTATCAAATAGGTAAACAGCTAAACGGGATGACTCACAAAAGAAGTTATACAAATGACTGACAAACAAGGTGAGCAATCAAAAGTAATCCAAAAGTATGAGTTTTTAAAAAAGGACATACCATATTCTCCTATCAAACTAAAAGAGCCATCCCACCCAGGCAGCAGTAATCCTTGCTCTGAAATAATGAAATTAATACTTACACTCTACTCTAGGTACAGGCTTTAAAAAAGCAAATGAACGGTATATATTAATATCAAAAGTCATGTGTTGGGCCAGATGTGGGTGCTCATGCCTACAATCCTAGCACTCTGGGAGGCTCAGGCAGGTAGATCCCTTGAGCTCAGTAGTTCAAGACCAGCTGGAGTAAGAGCAAGACCCCATCTCTACTAAAAATAGAAAAATACTAGCCAGGAGTGGTAACAGGTACCTGTAGTCCCAGATACTCAGGAGGCTGAGGCAGGAGGATCTCTTGAACCCCAGAGTATGAAGGTTACTGTGAGCTGGGCAGATACCATGGCACTCTATCCTGGGCAACAGTGCTCGGTGCTCGTAGCTCAGTGAGTAGGGCACCAGCCGCATACACCGATGCTGGCGGGTTCAAGCCCGGCCTGGGCCTGCTAAAGAACAATGACAACTGCGGGCAAAAAATAGCCAGGCATTGTGGCAGGCGCCTGTAGTCTCGGCTACTTGGGAGGCTGAGGCAAGAGAATCACTTAAGCCCAAGAGTTCGAGGTTGCTGTGAGCTGTGACATCATGGTACTCTACCAAGGGTAACATAGTGAGACTCTGTCTCAAAACAAAACAAAGTCGTATGTTGGTAATCTTTGATCCCACTACGTTTGTTTTTTGGAATCTCTCCTAAAGAAATAGTCCTAAATACAAAAACAAGCCATATACATAGATTAGCTATTGCAAAGGTGAAAAAGTACTTTACCAATAGAGAAAGTTGGTGGTCATCGTCTTAAGTAATGGATCAAACTTGGCATCACTTATACTAAGTTCCACTTGATGGGATGCAATACAAAATATTTACTGCTCTCTAGGAAGTTTTTTTGCCAAAAATGTTTACCTTGAATCTAATCAAACCTCTAAAACTAACTTCCAGTTTACACAAATATAAAGAATAGAGAAAAAATCAGATGGCACAATTAGGAAACAGACAAATTTGTAACATGGGGGACATTCTAAAAGACAAGTAGGCTACAAAAATTACCATAAAAAAAGGTAGAGACATTGTTTTAAATTAACAGAGACTAAAAAGACATAGTATTCAAATGTAAGGCATAACAATAAAGTAGATTCTGGTATAGAGAGGTAAAAGAACTATAAAAGATATATGTGGAACAAATCCAAATGCAATATGGACTATGGTTCGGTGCCTGTAGCTCAGTGGTTAGGACACTGGCCACATACACTGAGGCTGGCGAATTTGAACCCAGCCCAGGCCTCCTAAACAACAATGACAACTATAACAACAACAACAAAAAAGCTGGGCATCACGGCAGGAGCCTGTAGTCCCAGCTCTTTGTGAGGCTGAGGCAAGAGAATCGCTTAAGCCCAAGAGGTGGAGGTTGCTGTGAGCTATGACACCATGGCACTCTACCAAGGGTGACATAGTAAGACTCTGTCTCAAAAAAAAAACCCAAACAAACAAAACAAAAAAACAAATGCAATATGGACTAGATAAAATATGGAGTTACTTTCCCTAGGTGGAATAATAGAATTGTAGCTATATAGAATACAAATATTCTTTAAAAAATGCATGCCATGCAAATATTAGGAGTGAAATACCATGCTGCCTCCAACTTATTTCTAGTAATAAGAAAAATATAGTAGTAATATAAAATGACACAACTGCTCTGGAAAATGCTATGATAATCCTTTTCAAAACCTAAAAGGGGGCTCGGCGCCTGTCTGTGGCTCAACAGGCTAAGGCGCCAGCCGCATACACCTGAGCTGGCGGGTTCGAATCCAACCTAGACTCACCAAACAACAATGATGGCTGCAACCAAAAAAAAAAAAAAAAAATGGCCAGGCATTGTGGCGGGCGCCTGTAGTCCCAGCTACGTGGGGGGCGGAGGCAAGAGACTCCCTTGAGTCCAGGAATTGGAGGTTGCTGTGAGCTGTGATGCCACAGCACCCTATCCAGGGTGACAGCTTGAGGCTCTGTCTCAAAAAAAAAAACAAACCTAAAAGGGTATTATCATACAACTCAACAATTACACCAATTACACTCAAGACTTATTTTCATGTAGGAAGTTCTAAACAAAAGTTCATAGCCATTTTGTTCATAATGGCCCAAAACTGGATACTATCCAAATGTCCTTCAGTGGGTGAACTAATTAAACAAAGTGGTATATCCATACCATAGAATTATACACAGCAATGAACTATTGATACATGCAACAGCTTGAATGATCTCATAGAAATTATGCTGAGTGAAAAAAGCCAATCTCAAAAGGATAAATACTGTATACTTCTTATTTATGAACCATTTGTGAAATAACATAATTACAGAGATGGAGATCAGGTTACTAATGACCAGGTGATGGGGGCGGAAAAAAAGCAAAGGGCCATAAAGAGGTACCAGAAAGATGTCTTGTGGTACCAGTACAATTGAGTAGCACATTCTTTCTTTTTTTCCCACTATTTTGCACAAGACAGCCTATGTTTCATCAGCTGAACATTTTGATTGCAGTGGTGGCTGTGCAACACTGTACATGACACAAGACTTCATAGAATGGCTCACACCTGTAATCCTAGCACTCTCAAAAGCCAAGGTGGGTGGATTGCTTGGGCTCAAGAATTTGAGGCCAGCCTGAGCAAGATCAAGACTCTGTCTCTACTAAAAATAGATAAGCTAGCTGGGCATTGTGGTGGGCACTTGTAGTCCCAGCTACTCAGAAGACTGAGGCAAGATGATTGCTTGAGCCCCCCCAAAAAGGAAAACTGCACAGAGCTACACACACAGGCAGTGTACACAAATAACTGGGGAAATCTGAATCAGCACTATAGATTGTATGATTATCACTGTCTATTTTGGAGACAGAGTCTCACTCTGTTGCCAGGCTAGAGTTCCATGGCATCCACCTAACCTAGCTCACAGTAACCCCAAACTCTTTTGAGTTCAAGCAATCCTCCTCCATCAGACTCTCAAGTAGCTCGGACTATAGGTATGTGCTACCACACTCAGCTAATTTTACCATTTTAGTAGAGACAGGGTCTTGCTTTGCTCATGCTGGGTCTCAAACTCCTGGGTTCAAGTGATTCTCCTGCCTTGGCCTCTCAGAGTGCTAGGATTATAGGTGTGAGCCACCACCTGACCTATAGTCACTTTTGTGATTTTAGTAAATTGTACTGGGGTTAAACTGAGGGGGAGGTTAAGAATGCATATTATGTATTACTTTGTAAATTCATGTAAATCTATAATTATTTTAAGATAATTTTTATAAAAAAAGAGGCTGGGCACAGCAGAATTGCTTGAACAAAGGAGTTTAAGGTTGCTGTAAACTAGGCTAATATCATGACACTCTACCCCAGGGTAACAGAGTAAGACTCTTTAAAAAAGGAGTTAAAAAAAATACTGCCTTTAGAACTAAACAGTGTGTATACAAGGTTGGACAATTAAGTTCAAGAATTCATCCTTGGCTTGATGCCCATTGCTCAGTGGTTAGGGCGTTGGCCACATACACCAGGGCTGGTGGGTTCAAACCCGGCTGCTAAAACAACAATGACAACTATAACAAAAAAACAGCCAGGCGTTGTGGCGAGTGCCTGTAGTCCCATCTACTTGGGAGGCTGAGGCAAGAGATTTGCTTAAGCCCAAGAGTTTGAGGTTGCTGTGAGCAGTGATACCACAGCACTCTACCAAGGGCGACCTAGTGAGAATCTGTCTCAAGGAAAAAAAAAAAAAGAACTCATGCTAAGGAGTGCTACATACCTCATTGATGAATATCACTGTGGTCACCTTAAAGTACTCCCCTTGGGAAGCTATGCACTGATGCCAGCACCTAGTTTATCCTGCAAAGCAATTTTGGAACTCTGTTTCTGGAACAAGAGCTGTTGTACTACAAGGTTGGACAATTAAGTTCGATAATTCATCCTCAAAAAGGTGCTTTGAAGGGTGGACTAGGCTTTGGCATCAGTGCATAGTTTCCGTTTCCTAAGGGGAGTATTTGAAAGGTGACTGCAGTAATATTCAGCAATAGATACACAGCAATTTTTCTAGGATGAGTTTGCAAACTTAATGTCTGACCTTGTATGTGTGTTTTGTCTTGTTAAGAAAATATCCTTCAGCTCGGCACCTATGGCTCAACAGGCTAAGGTGCCAGCCACGTACACCTGAGCTGGTGGGTTCGAATCCAGCCCAGGCCCACCAAACAACAATGACGGCTGTAACCAAAAAATGGCCGGGCATTGTGGCGGGCACCTGTAGTCCCAGCTACTTGGGAGGCGGAGGCAGGAGACTCGCTTGAGCCCAGGAATTGGAGGTTGCTGTGAGCTGTGATGCCACAACACTCTGTCCAGGGTGACAGCTTGAGGCTCTGTCTCAAAAAAAAAAA
>CAUYRH010052081.1:0-12679 GCA_963574655.1 Perodicticus potto | reverse complement strand
AGGTCTCCTCTCGGCTCACTCCCCTCTCACCACTCCCAAGCCAGAAAACCAGCACAGTTCAGCAACAGTCTGTGCCCGTCCACACCCCTCAAGAAAATCTCCCAGAATCTGGACTCTGTGGGGGACAGGCCTCCAGACCTCAGGGTGAGAGTAGAGGGGAACACCAGGAACTCCAACTTGCAGGTAGAGAGTATATACAGTTTTATGCCTGGCTGGAGAGCACCGCGGCACCCTAGAAGGGGAAGGAGGTTTGGTTTTTAGAAGGTCTCTCCCGTGGGGTAGGGTGGGAGGCCGTCTGGACTCTGCTGGCTTGTTTGTATGGAGGTATGGTGAACCTCCTTCATGGGGGAGGGGACTCCTGTCCGCTTGGTGATGTGCTCTGTACCTTTTTGTTTGAGTCCTCGGGGTCTCAGGTCTCCCCAGCAGGGTTGATGTGTGCTCTTTGACCTTTTCTTTTGGCTCAGATCCAAACCATCGGCTTTCTTGCGGAGTTTCTGTCCTTTAACGCTCCTTTTGGATGGGAACCTCTGCGGAAAGCTGGCTACAGATTGCCATCTTGGCTCCTCCCTGAAAAGACTCGACTTATAATATTTTTAATTTATGATGGGTATCTTGGGAGGTAACCCTATGGTAAGCTGAGGAGCATCTGTACATCTTTATCACAATCTACTTTAATATTGAACTGTTTCAATAAAATATTAGAGCCTCACAACAGTATTTTAGTTTACACTCCTCCCTCCATGGTGGAAAGAGGTATAGGGAGTTATAGACCTGGGAACAGTGTGTGCAAAGGTTTAGAAATAATGGAGAACAGTCTATGATTGGAGGCTTAGAGTAGTTCAGGATAACTGGAACAAAAACTGAGGAGAGAAAGAGGCTGAAGGGGCAATTAGGGGAATGTTTTTTAAGGGGCTTGCAAATTGTGATAAACTATCTGTACTTCATCCTGAGGGCAATGGCAAGCCATTAGAAGGGTTTAGGTAAAAGCTATACAATCAGATTTAGATTTCGGAAAGATTAATCTGACTCCAGCATGAAAAATAGACTTACAGGGAAGAAAGACTTGAAGCTGAAAATTTACAAGACTGTTGTATTAATTTCAAGCCAGGAAGAACAGAGGTTTCAACCAGGGATTTGGGAGTAGGCTTGGGTACTGATTTCTGAGACAGAACAGAGATGCTTCAGTTATTGATTGACTGCAGAGGATATCGCAGGAAAAGGGTAGAGACGATTTTCAGGCTTTTTGAAAACTGGGTGCGACCTCGTATCCTTCACAGAGAGGGGGAACTTAAAGTGGTAACAGGATTGGTGTGCTCCCACTTAATAAGAACAATGTAGGGTATATAACACACCTTTTGGGTGTAGGACACAACTATGAGAGGTACTTTACCTAACAAATTCAAATATTGTGACCTGGTTGTTTATACACTCTCATTAACCTAAAAAAAAATAGTGGTCACAGGATAAGGAATTCCTTATTTCCTCAAAAGTATCCACCACTGGACCACATATGGGGTCCCCTGTCAGAATAATAACTTCACACTCCTTAAAAATATTTTTTGAATTTATTTTAGTACGTCTGTAGTAGGACAGGAAAAAAAAGTATTTTCATGTATTTTTTATTATATGGCTCTTTATGCTCATGATAAAAGTTTTATTACATGCTTTTTATTTTTCAGTTCATATGGAACTCAGTACAAACTGATTACTTTTTTGTTTTTAAGTAAATTCCACTTGAGTATTGTCTCACTTGGCAGAATTTATCCAATCTATATATCACCAGTAGATTAGGAGATTAGGAGATGATGAGTATCTTCTGGTTTATTTCAATAATGGTTTTGGAAAAGGTTGTTCATTGATTGGGTCCCTTCATTTAGCACGGAGTGTGTCTAACATGGTAGACAATGTTTCATTACATAATGGCTGCAACTAAACCAGAAAGGAGCTCAACTAAGGTGAGATTGTACCTAGAATGTTTTTCTTCTAAATGGTTATTTTGTCTCCAGTCAAGGTGAAGAACTGTCAAAAAGAAAGATGTATACATACTCAGCAATCAGCCAGCACCCAAGGTCCCTTGGTATCTGGAACACCTGTCCTCTGTAAGCGTATCCTAGGACCATTCAGACTATAATTCCAGGCTACCTAGAGGGAAGCCTTTTTGTTTCCAGTGTGCTTATGGCTTGTTCTGTCTTAAATAGTTAAAATTAACCTGCTGCTTGCTTACAGCTGCCAGGCCCAAGATTAGAAAATGACCTTGAGGAAAAGCAGATCAAGAGTATGGAACAGGCCAAGAACAGACCACTGAGAACAAGGTCCTCCAGATGACCTATTGTTTGCTGACTTACACAAAGCTTGCTTTCTGACACCAAACCCCCTTTACCCACCTCAGTTTAAAAGTTGGTCAGAAGCAGACTGTTTGAGACAATAGTGTGCCGTCTCTTCGGACTGCTGGCATAGAGAAGTGGAGAATTTCAAAATGCCATTATTGTAAAAAACACAAGTAAGGAAAGAGCTAGGGCTATTGTATGTTATTCACGAAGAAAGTTTAGAAGGGAAACAGCTGCTTTGATGGATGAAAAGGTAATGATAAATTGCTTAGCTTGGGAATTCTATGATTAATTTAGTTCTCTGACTGACAACTGAACAAGGGCACAAAACAATAAATGGGTAGCACAGAAATCTCTTAAAACCTTCACACTAGCTAATGATAGGATTTTCTTTCCCAATAAAGCTATTTCCCAAATAGGGGGGAGAGGTATGAGGTAGGGAAGCAAAGAGAGCAAAGAATTTAATGAATAATGGTGTCCCAAACATATCTGAGGTTATAATTTCAAGGTGCCTAAAACTGTAAATTCAGAAATACTGGTCTGTGTCAAAATCAGATACCAAAGAGTTGCAAAAGTTATATAAAACATTTTTAAACTAAGAGAAATCAATTTTAGTGTGAGCAAGTCTTGAAACGTACCAGGGCTACCCAAGTTCTTTGAAGAACTCAAGTGAACTTGAGATTGAAGCCCAAAGTCCCAAACCTGGCAGGAAACATTGTATTTGAACTCTCTTTCTAAAGAAATAAAATCTATCTTGATCTCCAATTACTCTCCTAAGCATTATATTTTTACTTTCCCCCTGTCCCTCTATTTCTTTTTGGTAAGGAATAAATGGAAACTTTCAATATGGAGGCTCACCTTGGAGAACCTTCAAGGGAAATGGAAAAAGCCAACATGAAAGCCTGACTTGGAGAACCTTAAGTGTGTTTTATATTATAAAATACATTTTAGTTTTTTTACTAAAACTTAAAGGCATAATGATACAATTACTCAGTAGCTCAGGCAAGTGGATAAATAGTTACCTACCCTTGTATATATCGATCAACTAGCTACATGCAACTCACTAATTCTGCAGATAGCTTAAGATAACATTTTGATCTTTAGTTATTTGGAGAGCATTAGATGCTTGCAATTATCATTTGGTTTGGAGCCTATGTTGGTAATGTGAGATTCTATCTGTATGGAAATAAGCTTTTCATATGATTTAATGCGATGACATGGATATAAATTGATATAAAATAGGCATACAGCTAGTAAATTGAACAAGCAGGTTGTAATCAGATACCATCAGATACCATACTCATGGTTGTAATCAGATACCATCTTTATTCTTTTTCTCTATTGTCTCTCTATAACTTATTCAGAAGATGTAAGAAGATCAAAAAAATTGTTATTTAACTGGAACTGCTATAGATAACTTGGTGTTCTCCAGGACTAGCAGATTTTTTAAGCTGACTCCTTTTTTGTAGCAATTTCCAGGGCTCTTTGGGATTAACAATCAAATATCTCATATGTAGTTCCTCTTTCTAGAAGTGAATCTATAGTTACTGAGAATATTGTGATTGCTGAGGCTCCATTAAGATAAACCAAGTACTGGCTATCTTATGAAATTGCCTTTATTTGCCCCCTCAAAGCCTCTGAAAATGCAGAAAAATCCCAA
The DNA here is from genome assembly GCA_963574655.1 of Perodicticus potto. Lineage (NCBI taxonomy): Eukaryota > Metazoa > Chordata > Mammalia > Primates > Lorisidae > Perodicticus > Perodicticus potto. Next base: position 8,692 of record CAUYRH010052081.1, on the reverse strand, counting down.
CATAGCAGCAAATTCCTTTACTCTGTCACAAAAGAGGATATCAAGCCTAATATTCATTTTTTTAGATTTGTCAGGATGGAATTAGCAGAAGTCATGATGTACCTTTAACTACAGGTGAAGACTTCCTTTTTTGTTTTTTTTGAGACAATGTCCCAATCTGTTTCCCTGGGTAAAATGCCATGGCATCATAGCTCACAGTGATCTCAAACTCTTGGGCTCAAGAGATCCTCAGGCCTCATCTTCCCAAGTAGCTGTGACTACTGACACCTGCCACATCGCCTAACTAATTTTTCTGTTTTTAGTTGAGACAGTGTCTTGCTCTTGCTCAGGCTGCTCTCGAGCTCCTGAGCTCAAGCAAACCTTTTGTCTCAGCCCCCCAGACTATTAGGATTACAGGTGAAGATTATTAAGAATGCCATACTTTTCTCTTGATTTCAAAAGAGGACAGAACTTTTTTTTTTTTAATGTAGAATGTAATAACCAAGCCCCATTCCCCTGCTACTAATCCCCCAAACCCTAGATTTAAAGGAATATAACAAACCCTTTACTCTTCAAAGGGGAAGTGTTTTGTGTCTCAGCCCCAACCTCCACAAGGGCAGAGGAGCTAAATTCTGGGAGAAGAGATAAGCAGAGGGGTATGTTCTAAGGAAGGAAGGGGTATGTTCTAAAACCCCTGGTGCAATATCCCCTGGTGGAAAGTCACGAGTTCCAAGGAAACTTACCCAACTCTTGTGCCTTGAGATGTATTTTGTGATTTATAACCAATATGAACCCCCCACCCTGCGACCCTGCCTTAATTGCTATGATTAGCTTCTGTATTGCGCTAGCTTGCTTTGCTAACCAAGAAAAATGGTATAAAAGGATTGCCCACCTGGCATTCCAGGCTGCCTGCCTTTGTGGTATCAGCCCCCTGCAGGTGTAATAAATTTTATCAATTATTGAATCAAAGTGGGGTCCATCTTTCTATCTCTGTGACTCAGTTTACTTCAAGAAAAGCAATGTATTACATTTTAAGCACTTACACAGTCATGGAGAGTAATAGGCTGAGCCATTTGTCTATGGCTGTGGTCTTAGTTAAGTGAGCAATTACTTCTGTCCAGAATTTTTTTGACTCCTGGGGTTTTTTTATTTCCAGCGTTTGTTGAGCTCTTAACATTTACACTATATTTTTTCCCATTCTTTCTGTCTCCTACATTATCACTGAATACAGCTCATCTCAGCAACTATAATTACCTTTTAAAATCTGTTTTTTTTTACAGTAGCACTTCTTTCTAAAAATAGGAAAAAACATACAATTTTATCATCATCCCTCTGGGTTATACTTTGGTATCTTTTTCCATGGTTCTGAATTAGCTTTCTTTCCACTGGACTCTATTTTAAAATACGAGTTCATCTTGTATTCAAGTGACTAGTGAACAATTAGCAAAACTTGTCCTAAGTCATTAATTAATAGTTTCTGTTTAATCTTTTCTGAAACTGAAGAGCCCTCTGTTCTCATGTTTATTTTGATCTCTTTGAAATGCAAATTATTTGCTCTTCTCCTACAGTTTTGAATCTCCCTTTGGCCTACATAGAAATACTTGGACATATAGAGTATGCCTATTCTACTTAAAATTTTTAAAGATGAAAGTGGTTTTTGCTTAGCTTTGAGGTTTATCTCTTTGAAATTAATATTACTAATTAAAGGGTAGTTGGCCTAAGATGCCTGATGGACTCACAAATGTGAAGCGAAATGCCCTAAATCTGTAAGGCATTATAAGTTGCCAGTTAAGAGCATAGAAATGCAACAATAAAAATGTGTTCAAATCTTACCCCTTTCTTATCCTCAATTTTCTTCCAAACTGAGAACAAAAGCAGCTATCTTATAGGGTTACTGTGAGAATGAGATGTGCAAGGTCAGAGCTCTACACTTCTATTATTACTTAGAAAAAGAGAAGTGTTGCACATGGTGTTAGGCCCAAAAATCAATTGAAGGGAATAATAAAAACCTTTTTTTCCCCCATGTAAATAATCATTTAGAAGAGAAAAAGTATGGACTCCTTGGATTAATCTGTTAAGGTAGATATTAAGTTCTGTTAAGTATTTCATATTACAAATAAAAATGAGGTAACCACAACCTAGGGCAAAAATTCCTGTTAAGAAGTTACTTAATTTCCTTTAGATCATGTTAGGAAAAGCTTTGAAATATGTGTCTCACTTTGGAGTCAAAAGGCTGGCTGCCTTTTTGTGATAATCACTCAGTCCTCAGGGAATGAATGACCGCTGAAGAGAACTCCTCCTTTACACGGCCAATAAGATTAAATGGAAGAAAATTCTGTTAAGTATTTTCCCTTTGAGATTCCTGAATTTCATCTATTGTTTGATGAAAACCTGGAATCTTTGAAATGGGGATATTCACAAACAAAGGAGAATCTCTCTGCAGAGAGATTTTAATTAGTTGGTGCTAAATGCACATAGACATTTTAGCTTCTTTCTTATTTTAAGCTGTTCAGACAAGATAGTTGTCTTAAATCCCTTCTGAAATGCCCTGGAAATTAACAAATACAAATTTCTACCAGTTTCTATAACAGATAGACCCTGAAATCTCAGTAGTTTAAAACAGCAGAAATGTATTAGTTCTGCTCCATTAAGACATGCAAGGACTTGGGCTCTATTTTGTGGTTTCACCTTCTTCTAGTTCTTTGAAGTCCTTTTCATTTGACATAAGGAAAGACAAAGAAGATCATAATTAAGAGGTTTCCATGAACCAAACCTGGCAAGAGCACTCATAACTTTTACTCACAATTCATTAGCCAGAGCATACCTAACTGCAAGGGAGGCTGGAAAATGTAGTGGGGTTTAATGGCTACAAGGAAGAGAAAATAGTTTTGTAAGTAGCCAGCCACTCTCTGTCAAAATAAATATGAATTGATATTAAGTTTGCATTTACTATTTGTACCTATATTTATGCTTTTATTTTTTGTTTATAAGTTATTCCAGAAAAGACTTAGGAAAATTACCTATCATGTATCTATAGTATCATCTGTCTAAAAGTTCACTGATGCCATTTTGTATTTTACTGTTTATTTTTCCCCACACATTAGAGGGGAAAAAAAACACAGGCTTAAATGCAGTGTTCAATTTGTTGACATAACCATTTTTGCCAGACAGAGTATTGCAACTAAAATTCCCATTTACATGTTTAGTCTTAATTCACTATTAAATTATGATTAGATTCCTAGGTGAAAGGAATTAGTGTGTGTGTGTGTTTGGTGATAGGGAATTTATCATTTTTATAGGCACTTAATGAGAAAATGAAAGCAAAATGCAATCCTTTAAAAACCGTACAGCAATCAAGTAAGAACATAAATTTTTTTACATTCCAAGACTGTCATAACAGTTTTGCCTTTAAGTTTAGCAGATATTTGAGAATTTGTCTTTCTTTATCAGCTAATGATTGGTAACTCATTGCTCAAATTCTCTCTCACAAAAAAAGTAGAAAATATATTTAGTTGAACTCAAATACATAATGGCTACGTTCTATGTGCAGGAAAGAGCTGATGAGTAAATGCAATTCTTGTTCTCAAACAACTTACTCTAGTAAGTAAACTCCAGTAAATGAATTAATAACATTACTTTGACTTTTCCAAATTTGAACTACATTATCACCTTAAGCAGCAAAGATGAACTTTAATACATTACTCAATATATTGAAATATCACAAAACAATGTCTAGCCATGGCAAATAATATCATCTATGATTCATCTCTCCCTTGACTATTATAGAGCAATAAAAATGACTCTATAGGAGATACTTAATAACTTAAAAAATATTTATGTAAAATATTAAGTGAAAAAAGGATATGACTTTATATCTATACCATGAACATACTTAAGGAAAGATACCCTTATGTGTTAAACATAAGACTGAAAGGTAATATATCAAAATTTTAAGTATTAGGTATTGCTATAGGTATCGGTTTTTATTCTATCAGTTCTTTTTTTTGTTCTTTAAAAAAGTTTTCAGTGTGCATTATATTATACTAATGTTGAAAACAAACATCAGAAACATAAAACATAATAAAAGCCCTTCAGAATTCAACCACAGTAAACCTCTGTTCTAAATAAATGCTAGAATATAGATGTGACCTTATATATCTTTAGCCAAGTAATTGGCTACCTCATAAAGTCAGAGCAGAAGGTAAGTCCCTGTTCTGACACTTTATATCTACCCTTAGGATTATTCACCCCCTCACATGCATATATATGAGAAGCTAAATATATAATACGTATTTTACAGTTTATTTGTATTTTGATAAACATTTCTAAAATCATAGGAAATCATATTCTCTTAAATATTATGTTTACCTTCATGTAATAAACATGCTAATTATCCTCATCTTCATAAATTGTCTCAAAAGAAAACCAATAAATGCCTCAGCAAAGTGATATTTTCATGATTAAAAATGAAGGAGAAAAACAGATAAGTATGAAAGAGCTCAGAGTATAAAACAGTTTACATAAATAAATGAATCTTGGCATTTTAACTTTGTTTTATAGGAAATAAAATCACATGCGGCTTTCACTTAGCCACTTCAGGGGTATAATTGATAGGTGATGTTTATCTGAAACTTTTACTCCAGTACGTAAAACCAGTTGAAGTCTTAATTTGGTTTTCTAATAAGAAAACTGGGATTCTAAGTGAAGTATCTCAGGAATGGACAAACAAACACCACATGTACTCTATAATAATAATTGAGAGCTAAACTGTAGGAACACACGATCATGTAAAGGTCATCAGAAACCAAGAAAGTGACAGGATGGGAAAGTGAGGGGTAAAAACTAACCTATTGGGCACAATAAACACAATTTTGGTGACTGGCTCATTAAAAGCCCTGACTTAAGCATTATACAAGGTATTTACGTAATAAAAATACTTGTATCCCCTTAATATTTTTGATATTAAAAGAAAAAGAAAAAATTGGTATTTTAAACTAGGCCTGTTAGTGATCAACAATATATAACCAGAAAAAAAGACAATATTAACAATATCTGGTACAAATTATTTATAGGTCTTATTAAATATATTCTTATATTTAAAAATAATAACAACATTTATGTATGGTTACCTGATGTACCTATGTTGTCTGATCCTGAAAACAATCTCCCCTGAGATAAGAACTCTTCTTCTTACCATTTTATAGTTGGAGAAATCAATGTCTGGGTTAAATTTAACTATACAAGGTCATGTAGCAAAGAAATGATAGAAATGTGATTCCAACTTAGCTCTTTCTGGCTCTAAAGCCCTAGTTACTCTGGGTGGTAGGTGGTATTATTTCTATCTCCTTAGTAGGATATAAATGCAACTGAGTCTCAGGAGCTAAGTCACTAGATCAAGATTATTCAGGGAGCCTGCATCAGAGCTTGGATTCCCACATAAATTTGACCTGGCTGTGCTCCCTCTACCCATCTTTGAAAACCTGCATATTCACAGTAGAAAAACAAAGACATGTCATTTCTCAACACATTTTGAAAATTAAATAAGCAGCATTTATTACATAATTTACTGGTTTAGCCTTATGAAGATCTCATAATATCATATTAACATTGTATGTTCTCAGTGTGAAAAAGCCTGGGAGTAACCCAAGATTATCCTACGTAACTTGTGAAGAGGTAGGGCTCTGTTCATAATTGGCAATAGGGAAAAACAGGGACTAAAACATTGTCCTACCCAAAGAAGGATATATGCCCACTATCTTTGGGGCAATCGGACCCTCTCCTGCCAAGTCTCAGGCTAGCTTATTCCTTATGTTCAGGGGTTCTGTTATAAATATTCCTGTCCCAGACATTATTCTCAAAACCAATTGAGTGCTTTCAATGTAAATCTGAAAACATCTTTTTTCTCTGATCTTGATTGATCTAACTTTAGGAAAAAATGTGTAAGATCAAGTAAAAGGTTTGAGACTAGAACTAAGCCGATTCTGCTGCCTTTGGGGAACTTTGCCATTGCCGTAGTCCAAAGACTATTTTAATAATGAGTTTGCATTTTAATCCTGACTAAACAGTATTGATTTTTTGTTTTCCACCTTGTTGTGTGAAGAGTGATGCTCATGAATTCTATAAGCACCTGAGAAAACATGTTGTCTCTGACTCTTAATCCTCACTCTAAACTCCAATGTGAGAACTGTTTGTACAGAGGACTGTTAGTTTGTTATCAAAAATGTTTAATTGGGACTGATCTCATGATCAAAGATGTGGAACCACAATTGATTATTAAGAAATCATAGACACAATGTCATGCCATATAAACCGAGATACAACCATGAAAATAACAGAGAATAAGAAGGTTTGGACAACCATAGCGGAGTCCAATTCCAGATCTGCAACTGGTGATAACTATGCTTGTTGTAATATGTAAATTCACAGAGCCTCAGTTTCCCATGTTGAGGATAAGATCTATATGTAGATCATTATGAAAGTTTTGAGATAGATTGTGTTATGGTCCATTACTTACTCCCAAGAAACAGTCAACAGCATCCTTTCTGATTCACCTGTGTAAGTTTCAACTTGCTTGGCTTATCAGTGTTGCTGGGAAGGCTTCACTGGTTTCTGCCCATGAGAACTGGCAAGTGTTTGCATGTGTTTGTTCCGTCTTATCTCACTGGCAGTTGTAAGTACAGCAGCAGTGAGATTGCAACCTGGAAAGACCTTACCTGTGAACTGTTTGGTATTTTTGGATTTGGCACTCAGTTGAACTGCCTTGGGAGAACTTGGGCAAGAGTGCAGAGGACTTTAAGTATTGTCTAGGGCCCCAGACTGAGCCGCTGAGCCAGACAGAGCTAATAGTTTTGGCTGTGGGCTGTGCAGAGCCATTGTGGGAGAATCGCCCTGGCAAGCTCTACCCTCAGGGTCACAAAGCAAGGATCGGGTGGGAGCCAGTAATCTAGTGACTGAGCACCCTACAGGTGGAGAGTGAGATGCCTTACAGCCTTGGTCCTCAGGGGCATAGAGTGAGACCAGTTTTGGCACACTGAGTAAGTAGATAGCCACTTCAGGAATGATCTGAGCAACCAGTGCTTTACTGGGAAAGCTTCTGCTTAGTCAAGGTTAGTAGTTTAAAGTGTCTTTTAAGCAGGCTGAGGAGAGATTTAGGCTCTCCACCCTGCAGGGTTTGAGAAATCTTCAGAGGCCTCCAGTCTCCATCTCATAAAGCCATACCAGCACTGTGATTAACATATCATACCCCAGAAGATTATCTGTTGCCCAGACAATATCCAGAAAGATATATATACTGCTTTTTTTTTTAATTTCAACATTTTCCCTATAGACTTTTCTTTTCCTTTTTTCTCTTTCTTTTCTTTATTCATTTTTCTAGTTTAAATATAATTTTTCATTGTTGCCTTTTAAACAATTACAACTTCATTTTTACTAGTGTTTCTACCCCTATTATTTGGTTTTTCCCTCAACTTTATCCCATAAAGTTTTCTGCCGGTTTGGTTTGGTTTGATTTATAGCATTTTTGTCTTTCCTCTCTACTTGGTGGAAGTGGTATACTGTGTTAGAACAGGCTAGCAAAGAGCTGCTGACCTCAAGGGAATCACCCAACCCAGCACCCCCCTTGGGGGTTTTTAAGGTTGGGTACAAGTAGCCTACTTCATACCTATATTACTCATGTGTCCCTCTTTCTGTGCCTCTCTTCTTTTTGTCAATATTCCCTTTAACACTCCCTTTCTCTTTTTTCTTTCTTTTTCCCTTCTTGCTCTTCAATCTTCTCATCCTTCTGGTCCTATACCAAAAGGACTCATCAAAACCCTAGTCTAGAGGCACGGCAACTTAAAGATCAAGATTAAGTGAAAGGAAAATTAGGGTAAGGAAATAGATAAAAGAAATCATTCATGAGAAAGAACCAGCAGAAAACTCCTGGAAATATTAAAAAGCAGTCCAGAGCATCTGAGTTAAACTATCTGAGGACAGTTAGTTTATCTTTATCTTCTGAAAGGTACAGGACAAAGCTCTTGAGATAACTCAGATAGTCAAAGAGACAGAAAAGAAGAGGGAGAAAGCAGAATGTACACTGATAGAATTATGGGACTTTATGAAGCATTCAAACATACCAGTTATAGGTTCCCAGGAGGGGAAGAAGAATGCCCTAGGGGAATGGAAGCCATACTAGAGAATATTAGCATGAAAATTTCCCATATATCACCAAAGTTTCTGACACACTCCTTTCAGAGGGATATTGGACCCCAGATATACTCAACTCTAACCAAGCTTCTCCAAGACACCTTGTGATAAACCTGTCCAAAAGCAAGACAAAAGAAAAGATTCTTCAAGCTGCCAGGAGTAAGCACCAGTTGACCTACAGGGGCAAATCCATCATGGTAACCACAGACTTCTCTAATGAAACATTCCAAGCAAGAAGACAATGGCTATCTACCTTTAATCTACTTAAACAGAACAATCTCCAGCCCAGAATTCTATATTCTGCTAAGCTAAGCTTTAAAATTGATGGATAAATCAAATCATTTACTGATATACAAAACATTGAGGAAATTGGCCACAAGACCAGCTCTACAGGAAATACTTCAACCTGTTCTACACACTGACCATCACAATGGATCAACAGCAAAGTAAGAACTCAGAAATTAAAGGACAGAACCTAACTTCCACACTAATGCAAAAGATAAAACTAAGCAATGGACTCTCACAAAAT
>CAUYRH010052078.1:0-13092 GCA_963574655.1 Perodicticus potto | reverse complement strand
GTTCAACCCCACACAAAGGCATGAAAATTAAATAACCTTCTGTTGAATGACCATTGGGTGCAGGAAAAACTAAAAGAGGAAATCATTAACTTCCTTGAGCATAACAACAATGAAGACACAAGCTACCAAAACCTGTGGGATCTGCAAAAACAGTTCTGTGAGGAAAATTTATCACTTTAGATGCCTACATTCGAAAACCAGAAAGTGAGCGTATCAACAAACTCACAAGCCATCTTATGGAATTGGAAAAAGAAGAACATTCTAAGCCTAAACCCAGCAGAAGAAAAGAAATATCCAAAATTAAATCAGAGATCAATGAAATTGAAAACAAAAGAATCATTCAGAAAATTAATGTAATAAGGAGTTGGTTTTTTATAAAAATAAATAAAATAGATAAACCTTGGCCAGACTAACTAGAAATAGAAAAGTAAAATCTCTAGTAACCTCAATCAGAAATGATAAAGGGGAAATTACAACTAATGCCACAGAGATACAAGAGATCATCTCTGAGTACTACCAGAAACTCTATGCCCAGAAATTTGACAGTGTGAAGGAAACGGATCAATATTTGGAATCACACCCTCTCCCTAGACTTAGCCAGGAAGAAATAGAGCTCCTGAACAGACCAATTTCAAGCTCTGAGATCAAAGAAACAATAAAAAATCTTCCAACAAAAAAATGTCCTGGTCCAGATGGCTTCACGTCAGAATTCTATTAAACCTTCAAAGAAGAGGTTATTCCTGTACTGCAGAAATTATTCCAAAAAATTGAGGAGGAAGGAATCTTCCCTAACACATTCTATGAAGCAAACATCACCCTGATACCAAACCCAGGAAAAGACCCAACTAAAAAGGAGAATTTCAGACCAATTTCACTAAAGAATATAGATGCAAAAATTCTCAACAAAATCCTAGCCAATAGATAAAGGCTTATCATCAAAAAGGTCATACATCATAATCAAGTAGGTTTCATCCCAGGGATGCAAGGCTGGTTTAACATACACAATTCCATAAATGTTATTCACCATATCAACAGAAACAAAAACGAAGACCATGGATCCTCTCAATAGATGCAGAAAAGGCATTTGATAAAATCCAGCATCCTTTTCTAATTAGAACACTGAAGAGTATAGGCATAGGTGGCAAATTTGTTAAACTGATCGAAGCTATCTATGACAAACCCACAGCTAATATTTTACTGAATGGAGTAAAACTGAAAGCTTTTCCTCTTAGAACTAGAACCAGACAAGGTTGTCCTCTGTCACTATTACTATTCAACATAGTGCTGGAAGTTCTAGCCGATACAATCAAGCAAGAGAAGGAAAAAAAGGGCATCCAAATGGAAGCAGAGGAGGTCAAACTCTTCCTTTTTGCTGACAGTATGATCTTATACTTAGATAACCCTAAAGAGTCAACCACAAAACTCCTGGGAGTCATCAAAAAATACAGTAATGTCTCAGGATATAAAATCAATGTCTACAAGTCAGTAGCCTTTGTATACGCCAATAACAGCCAAGATGAGAGGCTAATTAAGGACACAACTCCCTTCACCATAGCTTCAAAGAAAATGAAATACACCTAACAAAAGAGGTGAAGGACCTCTATAAAGAAAATTATGAAATCCTAAGAAAGGAAATTGCAGAGGATATTAACAAATGGAAGAAGATACCATGCTCATGGCTGGGAAGAATCAACATTGTTAAAACTTCTGTACTTCCAAAGCAATCTACCTATTCAATGCCATCCCTGTTAAAATACAAACACCGTACTTTCAAGACTTGGAAAAAATGATTCTGCATTTTGTATGGAACCAGAAAAAAACCCATATATCTAAGGAAGTTCTTAGTAATAAAAACAAAGCTGGGGGCATCAGCATACCAGATTTTAGGCTACTACAAAGCCATAGTGGTCAATACAGCATTGTAGTGGCACAAAAATGGAGACATAGACATTTGCAATCAAATAGAAAACCAGGAAATGAAACTAACATCTTACAACCACCTGATTTTTTTGTTTCTTTTTTTTAACCACCTGATTTTTGATAAACCAAACAAGATCATACACTGGGTGAAATACTTCCTATGTAATAAATGGTGCTGGGAGAACTGGATATCCACATGTAAAAGACTGAAACTGGACCCACACCTTTCTCCACTCACAAAAATTGATTCAAGATGGATAAAGGACTTAAATTTAATGCATGAAACAATAAAAATCGTCAAAGAAAGCATAGGAAAAACACTGGAAGATGTCAGTCTGGGGAAAGACTTCATGAAGAAGACTGCCATGGCAATTGCAACAACAACAAAAATAAACAAATGGGACTTAATTAAACTAAAAGGCTTCTGTACAGCTAAGGAAACAACCACCAAAGCAAATAGACAACCTACACAATGGGAAAAGATATTTGCATATTTTGAATCAGACAAAAGTTTGATAACTAGGCTCTATAGAGAACTCAAATTAATCCACATTTAAAAAGCCAACAATCCCATATATCAACAGGCAAGAGACATGAATAGAACCTTCTCTAAAGAAGACAGATGAATGGCTAGCAAACATGAAAAAATGCTCATCATCCCTAATTAATAGAGAAATGCAAATCAAAACCACTCTGAGATACCATCTAACCCCAGCAAGAATGGCCCACATCACAAAATCTCAAAGCTACAGATGCAGGTGTGGATGTGGAGAGAAGGGAACACTTTTACACTGCTGGTGGGACTGCAAACTGATACAACCTTTTTGGAAGGAAGTATGGAGAACCCTCAAAGAACTCAGGTTAGACCTCTCATTTGATCCTGCAATCCCATTACTGAGCATCTATCCAGAAGTAAAAAAAAGTCCTTTTATCATAAGGACACTTGCACTAGACTGTTTATTGCAGCTCAATTTACAATCGCCAGAATGTGGAAACAGCTTAAATGGCCCCCAAATCAGGAATGGATTAACAAGCTATGGTATATGTACACCATGGAATACTATTCAGCCATTAAAAAAAATGGAGACTTTACAGCCTTTGTATTCACCTGGATGGAAGTGGAACACATTATTCTTAGTAAAGCACCACAGGAGTGGAGAAGCATGAATCCCATGTACTCAATTTTGATATGAGGACAATTAATGCCAATGACACGGTGGGGGTAGGGGAAGGGGAGAGCAGAGAGAGAAAGAATGAGGGAGGGGTGGGGAAAGGAAGAGCAGAGAGAGGGCAGGAGCGAGGGGGGTGGGGTCTTGGTGTGTGCCACACCTTTTGGGGGCAAAACACTATTGTAAGAGGGACTTTCCCTAACATATACAATCAGTGTAACCTGGTTTCTTGTACCCTCAATGAATCCCCAACAACAAAAAAAATACACTGTAATCGTAAATTGATCTTTTCAATGAACCAACCTAGAGGAAAAGGGCAAGTTTTCCTAAGACTCCCCTTCACTCCTCATGTGTAGTTCCCTATTCCTTATTTCCTTCCCTTACTTATTTCTCTAGCTTCCCCTTGATCTTCTTTGTCTCTGGGCTTTTGCAGTTCAAATGGTCCTCTGGTTCAAGGATGAAAGGGAGAGAAAAGAAAGGAAGAGAGTGAGAAATAAAAAGAGGAAAAAAAAAAAAAATAGGCTAGGCCCAGTGGCCCACACCAGCAGCAATCCAGCGCTCTGAGAGGCCAGGTCAGGAGCTTTTTTTTTCTATTCCTGGGGTGCCACCTAGTGGCCTTACCAAATTTTTCCCTAATGTTGGAGCGCCACCTGTTGTCCTGCAGAATTTTTTTATATTAAAGTCTCCGTGTTTTCTTTTTTTTTTTTTTTAGTATATTTTAATTAATTAATTTTTAAACTTTATTCAAATTAATGTGAAGGTAAAATATTTTGGTTATATTGTTCTCACTTCCAGGGTAAAATTCCATTTGTAGAAGAGCGCTTCTACTAAAAATAGAAAAAATCATCCAGGCACAGTGGCAGGCCCCAGCAGTCCCATCTCCTTGTAAGGTTGAGGGTTTTCTAAATCCAGTGGTTCAAAGCTGCTCTGAGCTTAGTCAATGCCACAGCAATCTATCCCAGGCCACAGAGTGAGACTTTGTCTCAAAAACTAAGAATGAAAATGAAAATAAAAATATCTACTTATTGGGCATGGCACCTGTGGCTCAACAAGCTAAGGCACCAGCCATGTACACCTGAGCTGGCGGGTTCGAATCCAGCCTGGCCCGCCAAACAACAATGATGGCTGCAACCAAAAAATGGCTGGGCATTGTGGCGGGCGCCTGTAGTCCCAGCTACTTGGGAGGTGGAGGCAAGAGACTCACTTGAGCCCAGGAATTGGAGGTTGCTGTGAGCTGCAATGTCACAGCACTCTATCCAGGGTGACAGCTTAAGGCTCTGTCTCAAAAAAAAAAATCTACTTATATTTCCATACCTGGTCCTCTATTGGTTTTTGCAAGATATAACGGAAGGAAATAAGAAAAAAAATTGTTGTAATCACTGTAATATTGGCTGTCTAGGAGAGTTTTGAGAGAACGAAGAGAAAAAATAACAAAAAAAGAAAAGAAATAAAAGAAAAGATCACCAGATGCTGGCATGTATATATGAAGAGAAGAGAACACTTCTACACTGCTGGTGGGATTGCAAACTAATACAGCCCTTTTGGGGAGAAGTATGGAGAATCCTCAAAGATCTAAAAGTAGACTTTCCATTTGACCTTTCAATACCATTACTAGGTATTTACCCAGAAGAATAAAAATCATTTTACCACAAGGACATTTGCACTAGAATGTTTATTGTGGCTCAATTCATAATTTCCAAGTCGTGGAAGCACCCTAAGTGCCCATCAACCTATGAATGAATCAACAAACTGGTATATGTATACCATGCAATATTATTCAGCCATTTAAAAAGATGGAGACTTGAGAGCGCCGGGAGCATGCGGAGGTGGGGGGAGCTGTGGCACGCAGCACTGAGGGGTGTAGCGCGCCCGACTCAGGGCGTGCGGGGGAGGCAGCAGTCCCCGGCTCGGGGGTCGCGGGCCCACGTTGGCGCGGGGTGCATGGAAGCAGCGGCTGCCCCATGGAGTGTTACTACATTGTCATCAGCTCCACGCATCTCAGCAACGGACACTTTCGCAACATCAAGGGAGTTTTTCGCCGCCCTCTTAGCAAGAACGGAAACAAAACTCTGAGAGTACAGATGTTTTGTTTATAGCAAAGTCTTGGATTATAAAATCACTGTACACAAATCAGTAGCTTTCATCTATGCCAATTAACAGTAAAGCTGAGAATCAAATTAAAGACACAATACTTTTCGCAATTACAACTAAGAAAATGAAATCCTGGGGAAAATACTTAACAACAGAGATGAATAATCTCTATAAGGAGAATTATGAGACAATGAGGAAAGAAATTGAAAGGATATAAATGGATGGAATAATATATCATGTTCATGTATTGACAGAATCAACCTTGTTAAAATGGCTATACTACCTAAAGTGATTTACAGATTCAATGCAATTCCCTTTTTAAAAAATGCCTTTTTTTGAATATGTGGGAAAAAAGAATTCTATGCTTTATATGAAGCAAAGAAAGAAGACTACAAATAGCCTCGTGTAAACTTATGTAATAAGAACAAGCAGGAAGCATCACTTATCTAGACCTCAAGCTATACTACAAGGCTCTAGCTACCAGAACAGTATGGTACTGGTACAAAAACAGATCATAGACTTATGGATCAGAACAGAGAACCAAGAAATGAATTTATTCTCATCTGATTTTTGACAAAACAGATAAAACCATATACAGGGAAAAGTAATAAATCCCTGTTCAATAAATGGTGCTGAGAAAGCCAGATAGCCACGTGTAAAAGAATGAAGGAGGATCCACACCTGTAACCACTCAAAAATTAACTCATGATGGTTAAAAGACTTAAACCTAAGGCAGGAAACTAGGACACTTATAGAAGAAAATGTTGGAAAAACTCTTATAGATACCGGCGTAGGCAAATAATTAATAAAGAAGACCCCAAAATAATCACACCAACAAAAATAAATAAATTATATGTGAACAAACTAAAAAGCTTCTGCATAGACGAGGATACAGTCAAAAGAGCAAGTAGACCACCCACAGAATGAAAGAAAATTTCACATTTTATACATCTAATAAAGACTGATAACCAGAATCTACAGAGTACTCAAGCAAATCAGCAAGAAACAACCAAACAACTCCATTGAAAGGAAGGTGGCGTATATATGAAATCTCCCCAAGAAGAAAATTCTGGGACCAGATGGCCTCGCATCCAAATTCTATCAAACCTTTCAAGAGGAACTAGTACCTATATTATACAACCTTTTCCAAAGCATAGAAAAAGAAGGACTACTTCCCAACCCATTCTATGAAGGAACTATCATCCCAATCCCCAAATCAGAAAAGGATCCAACAAAGAAAGAAAATTATAGACCAATATCATTAATGAATATCGATGCAAAAATAATCAATAAGATCTTAACAAAAAGAATAAAATAACACATCCCCAAAATTAAAAAAAAAAATAAGATGGAGACTTTACACCTTTTTTTTTTTTCTTATTAAATCATAGCTGTGTACATTAGTGGAATCTTAATGCAATCATGGGGTACAATGTGTTGGTTTCAATACAATCTGAAATATTTTCATCAAACTGTTTAACATAGCCTTCATGACATTTTCTTAGTTATTGTGTGAAGACATTTATATTCTTCATTTAGTAAGTTTCACCTGTACCTTTCTAAGATGCACCATAGGTGGGGTCCCACCAATTACCCTCCCTCCAGAGACTTTACATCTTTTACATTTACCTAGATGGAGTTGAAATGCATTCTTCTTAGTAAAGTATCCCAAGAATGGAAAAATAAATATCCAAAGTACTCCATTCTAATATGAAATCAATATATAAACAATTACATGTTCCTAAGAACAATAAAACACTATTATAGTTCGGTTCGAGGTAGAGGGAAGCTGGAGGGGGGAGGACATATCGCAGAAGGAGGGAGGGCAGGAGGCAGGATCTCACCTAATGTGCCCATTGTGAGGGTGTATAACACAACCCCTGGGTGAGGATCTCTTCTACAAATGGAACTTGACCCTGGAAGTGAGAACAATGTAACCTAAATATTTTACCTTCACACTAATTTGAATAGAGTTAAAAAAATAATTAATTAAAACATACTAAGAAAAAAGAAAGAAAAAGAAAAGAAAACACGGAGACTTTAATATAAAAAAATTCTGCACGGACAACAGGTGGCGCTCCAGCATTAGGGAAAAATTTAGTAAGGCCACTAGGGGGAGCCCCAGGAATAGAAAAAAAAAAAAAAGGCAAAAACAAAATCCTTTGTCCACTTCAGGATGTGGTGAGGGCAGGCAGTTAACAGCGGGTCTTGTTTCCCTGTTTGTGGTGGCTGTGCAGGTGTTGAAGCCCCAGAGGGGAGAGGGTGCTACATTCCTGAAGATTATGCTGCACTTTCTAGGGGATGCGCCTCAGCTGTCCAAATCCTGGTGGTTATAAGGGGGTCTGTGTGGAAGGCGGGCCCTCTGCAATCAGCCCCGAGTCTCTGTGGGAGTCATCCCAGAGATGGTTGTCTCAGCCTAGAAGGCAGAGTCAAAGTCAGGCCTGCACTGGGTCCCTGGAAAGCGACATCAACCAGGGCCCCCGTGGGCCTTAGCTGGCTCAAAGCTTCAGTAATCTCTGCTCCACTCTGGAGGCTCCCCCGAGCAAGGTGGCAGAGCGCCCTGTAGCTGGGTTTCCCTTGAGCAAAGTCCACATCCAAACCCGTCCACACTCCCCTCCCGTGAGTGCCTCAACTCAAGTCTCCCCTCAGTCCCAAAGTAGCTGGAGGCACTCTTTCTGGTCCTCCAGCAAAGGGCCAGCTTCTGTGTTCCTGACAGTCCCTATGGGCCCTCAATTCCTGCTGGTTTCATGCCACACCCCATGCCTGTGGGGATAGGCCAAACCGAGTTTAGTCTGATCCTGGGGCCGGCCCCGCAGGGCACTGTATGGGATTGAGAATCTCCCGTGGACTTATCCTCCAGGCATTCCACGTGTGGGCTTTGTCTCTGGGTCACAGAGCGCCCTTGCATCGGCTTTCCATGCAGGTCTCCCACCTTTTCTTATCCTTTTTGCTCCCGGTGTCCCACGCTGTCTCTGTGCTGTTCTGACTGGGACTATGCAGATGGAGGCAGTTGCAAGTTCCTCTCCCCAAACTTACTGAGAATGGCTGGTGAGAAGTCTGTAGGCCACCATCTTGGAGCGCCCTGCCCCCTTTCCCTCAGTATTGTTGACAGTGCCAAGCCTGTCGGTGGTGTCATTCTCCTCCGGGAATGTCATTGTGATCCCTGTGTCACTGTCATCAGTGCCAATAAGTACCCACTTTTACATTTTGGTGCAAACTGTGTCTGACTAAGACATTCGGAACACTTGCCATTTCTGGGCTAGGCACTGTGGCTTACATGTACAATCCCAGCTAGCATTCAGGGAGGTTGAGGCTAGAGGGTTTCTTGAGGTGAGAGGTTCAAGATCAGCCTGGGTAAAGGTGAGAATCCACTGCCGAGCACTCTGGGAGGTCCAGATGAGGCATTTGGATTGCTTGAGCTCAGGAATTTGAGACCAGCCTGAGAAAAAGTGAGACCTCCTCTCTAAAAACAGCCAGCCATTGTAGTGACGCCTGTAGTCCCAGCTACTCAGGAGGCTGAGGCAAAAGGATCACTTGAGCCCAAAAGTCTGAGATTGCTGTGAGCTGTGATGCCACCACACTCTACTGAGGATGAGTGATAAAGTGAGAGAGACTCTGTATCAAAACAAAAACGAAAACAAAAAACAACACATATACACACAAAAACCCAAAACACATACATACAAACAGTGAGGTGGAGTCTACAAAAATAAAAGATGAGAATAAAGAAATCAGAAATATTTCATTTCATCAGGTTTAATGATCACCTTTGCCTCTTACATCACTAAAATGGACAAATGTGATATTCTGCAGAATGTTCAGATGGACCAGATCCCAGAGAGAGAGAGAGATCATGAATGAATACTGCTCTCGTTCCCTTGTCAAGGCCATTGTTAGTGATGCATCTTCCTAGTGAGTTTGCACAAAAATGCATTTTGTTTTTGTTTTTGTTTTTTTGGTCTCACTCTTGCTCAGGCCGGTCTCGAACTCCAGAGCTCAAGCAATCCACCCGCCTTGGCCTCCCAGAATGCTAGGATTATAGGTGTGAGCCACTGTGCTTGGCCAAAAATGCATTTTCTGTATCAACTCCTCATACTCTTTACCTGAGGTCATGTTAATAACTGGGCTAGTGAAGATAAAACGTTGGTCAGAGAAGCTACAGTGGGGCTCCAGCTGGTGAGGTTGATGACTGAGTGTCCAGTTACCTCACATTATCCATCTGGATTTTGGAAAGGTCAAACTGGTGAATTAAATGGAGATATCAGGGGACCATCACTTGTGTATCCTTGTCTTTAAGGTTGGCCCTACTATTTGTACAGGAAATGATTTGTCTTGGGATGTGATACTGGTTTTGATTTATTATGTTGTCTTTGGTAGTTGTGTATAGAGTTAGGGTTCTCATTTCCATGTGGTTTCTCCTAGTGTAACAGTTCTTAGCTCATAGGCCAACGAACCACTGTAAGTACTCTCCGAACTGCTAAATATCCTTATATACAGGAAAATGGAACACACCACAGGGGGCGGTGCAGGCCTGTGGCTTCTGAGGCCTCAGTGTGAGATAGATGTGGGCAATGAATCCATCAATTTTCTGACACCCCCTCCCCCGAGTCATTTTCCTAACAGGGGTCCATGGTTGTGTTTACAGCCTGTTGGCATCATGCCAACTAAGGCTCCATCCCCAAAGAGCTCAGTGTACAGTCACCTAAGCAAATGGCTGTAGGTCCATCCAAGATAAAGTGGAGAGTCACAATGGTGTTCACTGGCCTTGGTGTTGCAGGAACTCTCCTCACGGGAGCCAAACTCTGTATCTGGGAAAGGTTCTGGTGTGAGGACTGTCTCAGGCTTTGACGGGGCAAAAGTTCATGACTTTATGTTGGGGCGTTGGATGTCATCTCCTGTTCCTCTTCATCAGGCCTATTAAGTGACACATGTTTGGCCCCTTTTATCTCCCCACCCTGAAAACAACATGCTCGGTGGGATAACTTCTAAATCTGGCCGGTCAGTCCCTGCATGCCACACCCTGATGAGCTATTCACTGCTGCCTATTCACTCCTCTCACCTTGACTTTTTTTTTTTTGAGGCAGAGTCTCAAGCTGTCGCCCTGGGTAGAGTGCTGTAGCATCACAGCTCACAGCAATCTCAAACTCTTGGGCTAAAGCAATTCTCTTGCCTCAGCCTCCCAAGTAGCTGGGACTACAGGTGCTTGCCACAATGCCTGGCTATTTTTTGGTTGTAGTTGTCATTGTTGCTTAGCAGGCTTGGGCCAGGTTCGAACCCACCACTCTAAGTGTATGTGGCTGGCGCCCTGCTGACTGAGCTATGGGTGGCTCCAACCTCAAATTCTGGAGCTTGACCAATCCTCCTGCCTCAACCTCCCCAGTAGCTGGGACTACAGGTGCCTGCTGCAATGCCCGGCTAGTTTTTCTGTTTTTAGTAGAGATGGGGTCTTGCTCTTTTTCAGGCTGTCTTGAACGCCTGAGTTCAAGCATTTCACCCACTTCAGCCTCCGAGAGCGCTAGGATTACAGGTCTGAGCCTCCTTGTCCACCTTGCTTTTGATGGCAAAGGGCTGGCCTCTGTCACTCCCGGATCATATCATCCTAGAACTATGGAGCCCAGTTCTGTGACACTATCCCCTCTTTCTACACCTGACTGGAAGGCCACCACTTGCAACTCTCAGTGGGGTTGGTGTTCTTTTCTCCAACGCAGTGCTCACCGGTTCTCTTGTGGATCCTGGTTGGTTCATTTAAAAGCATATTTTCTTGCATAGGGGGCCTGTTCCTGGCTGCCAACATTTGAGCATTTTTAGAGGTGGACAGTGAGGACAAGGAAGGATGGTCCTGGTCAGAGGGGAGATGGGAGATTGCAAGGCTTCCAAGGATTGTCATTATCAAAGGAGTTCATTAAGGGAAGGCAGAAATTCCAGCCCCACCCCAGAAGGGAATGTCTTCAGGGGAAGACACCGTGGGCACACTCCGGGCCAGGAGTCAGAGACCTGAGGCTTCATCTCAGTGTAGTGTGACTTGGGGGGGACAGCCATTGGGCTGTGTATGATGAGTGTGTGTGTGTGTCTGTCTCTGTACTTAATTTAGACTGACACATTTCTAGATACAAATCTCTTGGGGCTCA
Organism: Perodicticus potto; assembly: GCA_963574655.1. NCBI lineage: Eukaryota > Metazoa > Chordata > Mammalia > Primates > Lorisidae > Perodicticus > Perodicticus potto. The sequence goes on along the minus strand of CAUYRH010052078.1, from coordinate 1,784 downwards.
GGAACAAGAGGTTTATCAGGGGGTCCCAGATGAAGGGGTCAACAGAGGTCATGGAACAAAGCATGGTTAGAATCCCTTAGGGGCAAGAAGTGATAAGAATGAGGAAGGAAACTAGAGTGTCCGAACAAGTGGAGCCGCCATCGGGATGCTCTCCAGAGAGGAAGGGAACGTGGGTGTGTCTGAGCAGAAGGAGTCCTGCCCGACAGCCAGGGGGAAGTTTGGAGAATGAAGGGTGAGCCTGGGGTGGGAGTACGCACAGGAGATAGAGGTTTCCAGGAGCAAGGCCAGGGTTTTCCAATGTCCAGCCCTGACCACAGAGAGATTTGGGCGACTTGGTATCAAGGAAAGGTCTGGGTGGACAGATGCAGCTATGAGAGTGGCGGAGCGGATGGGTGGGGTGTTGAGGAAGGACAAAATCTCCACCTCCCTCCTCTAAGAGGACCTTCAAGGAAGCTTGTTAGTTAGGAAGACTCTAAGGACATTTTTTTTTTTAAACTTTAAGTCTAATCTTTGTTTTTTGAGACAGTCTTACTATGTCACCCTTGATAGAGTGTCATGGTGTCACAGCTCACAGCAACCTCCAACTCTTGGGCTTATGAGATTCTCTTGCCTCAGCCTCCCAAGTAGCTGGGACTACAGGCGCCCACCACAATGCCTGGCTAATTTTTGGCTGTAGTTGTCATTGCTGTTTGGCGGGCCTGGGCTGAATTCAAACCCACCAGCTCTGGTGTATGTGGCTGGCAACCTAGCTGCTGAGCTACAGGAGCCGAGCCAAGAAAAATTTTTTTTTTTTTTTTTGGTAGAGACAGAGTCTCACTTTATCACCCTCGGTACAGTGCCATAGTGTCACACAGCTCACAGCAACCTCTAACTCCTGGGCTTCGGCGATTCTCTTGCCTCAGCCTCCCGAGTAGCTGGGACTACAGGCGCCCACCACAACGCCTGGCTATTTTTCTGTTTTGCAGTTCGGCCGAGGCCGGGTTTGAACCCGCCACCTTTGGTATATGGGGCTAGTGCCCTACTTGCTGAGCCATAGGCACTGCCCTCTTTGTTTGTTTTTTGAGATGGAGTCTCACTCAGTCACCCTGGGTAGAGTGCCTTGGCATCACAGCTCACAGCAACCTCAAATTCTTGGGTTCAAGCAACCCACCTGCCTCAGATTCCTGAGTAGCTGGGACTACAGGGACCCACCACAATGCTTAGCTAGTTTTCTATTTTTAGTAGAGATGGGGTCTCACTCTTGCTCAGGCTGGTCTCCCAATCTGTCCTGTTATTCATCAGGGCAGAATTACAGGGATGAAGCCAGCTGTAATGTTAACAAGAAATTACTAATATTTCTCCCGTGAATACTCTGCATGTTTAAAGTGTCACAGGGACCCCCTTCTTTGAATGACTGGTGCTTTGTTCCTCACTGAGAAAAAAATGTCGTTTTTTTTTTTTTTAATTTATTGAGATGCTATAAAACTACAAGTTCATTGGCAGAGGCGGGGCTGTGTCTAGTTAAACGTTAATTCTGTAGGCTTGGGGTGCTCGAATCCTGCACATTCCAAGGAACGGACTGGCCCCTGACCAGCTCCTAGGAGATAACCTCTAAGCCCTTGGAACATCCTGCCTGATAACGCTGTGTATACTTGCGTCTTGCGCCACACCAGGATAGTTTATGCAAACAATGGTTTATAGCGAGTGCCTGTTTTTGTACACCCGGGGCTTTGGGCCACACTGTATCAGTCTGACCTCTGGAGGCTGGAGACTGAGTAGTCAAGCTCAGTCCTATGTAACTGACT
>CAUYRH010052075.1:0-16237 GCA_963574655.1 Perodicticus potto | reverse complement strand
TGAGACAGAGCCTCAAGCTGTCACCCTGGATAGAGTGCTGTGGCATCACAGCTCACAGCACCCTCCAATTCCTGGGCTCAAGCGAGTCTCCTGCCTCCGCCTCCCAAGTAGCTGGGACTGCAGGCGCCCGCCACAACGCCCGGCCATTTTTTGGTTGCAGCCACCATTATTGTTTGGCGGGCCCAGGCTGGATTCGAACCCGCCAGCTCAGGTGTACGTGGCTGGCGCCTTAGCCCGTTGAGCCACAGGTGCCGAGCCATGATATTCTTTAAAAACTGATAGAATATATGATTTATATCTGATAAAATGTATAATCTATATCTGATTTATACTCCTAAAAAGCAAACAGTTGTTTGTTATTTTCGTTAAGCTTTCCAGCATTTGGAAGAAAGGCCATACTAGTCAAATTATGCTTTCTCTTCAATAAGCTGTTTCAAGTCAAAGAGTATTATATATGTGTCTGTGGTTACTTTCCCCCCAACTAAGTTGATACGGTAATCTTCTGTGTACACCTAAATTGGTCAGATATAATGCACAGATGATCACAACTTGTGTTTTAATATTGCTTGTGTGTTATTGACCAAAATGTAGTTAACTCCAAGGTAATTTTTATTTTGTAAAGATTAACAGCAAGAAAAGATGGATGGACTTGGTTAGAATGAAGTGCTGTGTCCACCAGAGTCGTGGATTGCACTTTGGTTTTGTTGATTGGTTAGACATTCAGTTGGTTTTGATGATTTGAGGACCTGCTATCCTCAAATGTCAGATAAGGAAGTTGGAAAACATGATCTCTAAGTTTCTTCCAATTCTGTTTCTACCTAAGAATTGGTTTATAGGGCAGCGCCTATGGCTCAGCGATTAGGGCGCCAGCCTCATATACCGAAGGTGGCGGGTTCAAACCCAGTCTCGGCAGAACTACAAAATCAGAAAAATAGCGGGGTGTTGTGGCGGGCGCCTGTAGTCCCAGCTACTCAGGAGGCTGAAGCAAGAAAATCGCCTAAGCCCAGGAGTTGGAGGTTGCTGTGAGCTGCGTGACACCATAGCACTCTACTGAGGACAGTAAAGTGAGATTCTGTCTCTAAAAAAAAAAAAAAAAAGAATTGGCTTATAAAATATAGTTTGATGGGTTAGGGATAATGGTGTAAGATAATTCCTCTTTGTGGTCTCAGCAGCCACCTGGTGTCACTGTCAGATCACCTGGAGGATGCTACTAACCTTAGAAAATTGGGGCAGGGCCCTGTGCTCTGGGTCTCGTTTATTTGCTTTTGTTTCTGTTTTTGGGTTTTGCTCAAGTCATCTGCTTTCTTTCCTTGACCTACTAGCTGTTTGTTCTCTTCCTCCCCCACCAACACATGCATGCACGCGTGCACACAGAATCTTCCTGTCTTTCCTTCCTGTCCCCCACCCCTCTTTCCAGCCTGGTAGCTTGCCTCCTTTCTTCTCTCCAGTTCTTTTTTTTTTTTTTTTTTTGAGACAGAGCCTCAAGCTGTCACTCTGGATAGAATGCTGTGGCATCACAGCTCACAGCAACCTCCAATTCCTGGGCTCAAGCGAGTTTCCTGCCTCCGCCTCCCAGGTAGCTGGGACTACAGGCACCCACCACAACGCCCACCCATTTTTTGGTTGCAGCCGTCATTGCTGTTTGGCAGCCCGGGGTGGATTCGAACCCTCCAGCTCAGGTGTACGTGGCTGGCGCCTTAGCCCGCTGAGCCACAGGCACCGAGCCATTCTCCCCAGTTCTTGCAAAAGTTTTCTTCTCTGACTTTCTGCTCATTTTGCCATTTCCCCCAGTTTCCTTGTTTCTAAATCACTTTCAAATTTAGATCTAGGCTTTCTTGAAATGTTTCTGGTTCACATCAATACTCCTAGAGCTTAGAAGGCCCCATAACCTATGATGAAACTGGAAGGCTGTCTAGTAGAAAGGAGTTGGATTTCATTTAAAGAATGTGGTTGTCCATGGACACAAAGAGGGAGAAAATCAAACAAAAGGAAACGATAAGACATCTTGTGACATGGGTTCTCCAGTTTCTCTCCTGCAGGTCAACTAAATGTGGAGGGACACGGACCTGTATCTGTCCTCCTCCACGGGCACGTGAGGGCTTCACAGTGTCTTTAAGGACACCAAATTAGTGACTGGCAGTAACCAGATTATGTCATTCCTACTGGTGAACAAAGACCAGTGTAAGAAAGTAAGGAAGAAACATTTACTAAGAAATCAGAAAGTCAGAAAGACCTCCCGTTGTTTTTACTGATTTATTTATTTATTTATTTATTTTTGGAGAGACAGTCTCACTTTGCCGCCCTCGGTAGAGTGCCGTGGCATCACACAGCTCACAGCAACCTCCAACTCCTGGGCTTAGGCGATTCTCTTGCCTCAGCCTCCCAAGTAGCTGGGACTACAGGCGCCCGGCATGACACCTGACTATTTTTTTGTTACAGTTAGGCCAGGGCCGGGTTTGAACCCGCCACCCTCGGTACATGGGGCTGGGTTTGAACCTGTCACCCTCGGTACATGGGGCTGGCGACCTACCCACTGAGCCACAGGTGCCGCCCTGTTTTTACTGATTTTTTTATATTGACCATGTTTTGTACTGAGAACAAAGTGTGGACAGAATATGATGTCCCCACCTTGTCTGTCCTTGGGCAGCTGACTGGGCACAGAGCTCAGGATTCTTTCTTCTCCATCCCTCTCAGTACCTGGCCCTGGCCACCTGCTAGACAGAGTCTGGTTTGCCAGGGGCTGGAGATTCTGCAATCGCATTGTGGGGGCTGGGAATGCTGGGAGAAGGCAAAGTGGATGCTCCCCGATCGAGCTTGTGGACTTTAGCCATTTCTCAAAACACTCGTCCTGTCCAAGTTCAGCCCACTCACAGAGACTTCCACACATTACCTGGGGAAGTAAGCCTGCCAGATGCCTAAAAACACGGAATTGGCGCCATCCCTTCAATTAAGGAGGAGTGACAGTGCCTGCAGTTTAGGTGAACCCTCTCTGGGGGACAATGGATACATTGGATACACGTCTTTGGATACATTCAAGTTCATCCTATTGGTTTCCAAGTCACAATAAATGACCTCTGTGAATCCAATATGCAAACGCCTATCTTGGGGCTATGGCGGACCAGAGACCCCATCCTGGATCTCATGGAGCAGAGAGGTTTGCCTCATTCTTTTTAGTTCTGGGTCCCACTGTGTCTTCTTGTGCAAGTTATCAGTGGTCCTATTAAAGCAATTGGGTATGGTATGAAAGGGTGGGAAAACATGTCATGTTTAAGATTTCTCTTGGTACTGTTAGCTCTAGTTGGAGAACTTACGCTATCATCTGAGATATTTGCAGGCACTTTTGTTGCTCTGGCTAGCTCACCTTTTTAAAATAAACAAGTCTCATCAATGTGGGAGCTGAGGTTTTCTTTGCCTTCACGATTAGCTACGTTATGTATTTTTATGGCAACCTCCCTCCCACCCTCACCCCACCATTTATCACGTCATCTTATCACAGTCTCTTTGGGAGACGCAAATAGCACACTAATGTTTCCTTTTGTTAGGGTGAGTTGTCAATCTCCTCTGAAAGGGAACAACTACAGACAGCTCTTTCTTTTGATAATCTTCCTGACACTTGCCTGAGACTGGCTTATCCATCACATGGAACCTGGCTCTGTGGAGAGGCACAGTCAATCAGTATGGATGTCACTTGGTGTCCATCAAGAAAATATGTAATGTGAACTACCGTGCATTTTGTTCTAGTAAATAGCCTTCCTCTCTTCCTAAATCTTATCTGCTTTCCGTGGTCTGACAGTACAAACACAACACACAGAACTCTGCCCTGTTCACGAGTCTTTGTGCGGTTTTCAGTTTACTGATGTACTGTTATTGGGATGGTAAAAGAGGGGGAGCAGGAACACAGAGCTTCAGATGCCGTAAGTTTGGATCAAGAGCATCTTTTTTTTTTTTTTTGTAGAGACACTCACTTTATCACCCTCGGTAGAGTGCCGTGGTGTCACACAGCTCACAGCAACCTCCAACTCCTGGGCTTAGGCAATTCTCTTGCCTCAGCCTCCCAGGTAGCTGGGACTACAGGTGCCCGCCACAACGCCCAGCTATTTTTCTGTTTTGCAGTTCGCCGAGGTGGGGTTTGAACCTGCCACCTTCGGTATATGGGGCCGGCACCCTACTCGATGAGCCACAGGTGCCGCCCAGGATCAAGAGCATCTTGTTAGAATTAGGTTTGGTGTGAAATCTCTGCAGTGACATCATCAAACTCTCTAGCCACTGGTAACCTCCCCATCGACAACAATCATCACTGCCCAAAGGCAGAACAATCCGAAGGATTTGTAGTAGAAAACCAGTAACTGATGAGCTAAAAAAATATAATGAAGTCATTTCTCCAAACAAGTTTGTGTACATCAGTCTAGTCTAGGTCCCAGAATTTTTCTTGGTACATTTTCTCTTCCATTAGAAAGAGGAAGAGGGGCTCAGCGCCTGTGGCTCAACGGGCTAAGGCGCCAGCCACGTACACCTGAGCTGGCAGGTTCGAATCCAGCCCAGGCCCGCCAAACAACAATGATGGCTGCAACGAAAAAATGGCCGGGTGTTGCGGCGGGCACCTGTAGTCCCAGCTACTTGGGAGGCGGAGGCAAGAGACTCGCTTGAGCCCAGGAATTGGACGTTGCTGTGAGCTGTGATGCCACAGCACTCTATCCAGGGTGACAGCTTGAGGCTCTGTCTCAAAAAAAAAAAAGAAAGAGGAAGAGGTTGGGAAAGACTGGGATGGAAAAAGAGAGGAGGTTTTCTGAGGATCTTTGTGTTCGGGGCAGGCAGGCCAACCACTGGCTGTAGATTACTCCATTCCTTCTTTTCTGGGAATAAAAATGGGTAAAAACAATCACCAAACACCAGTTGTGACTATCCCCAAGCCTGGCTAAGATTCGTGGCTAGAATAACTGGGCCTGGGACACAGTTAGATTCAATACCTAGGCTTGTTAATAGAAAAATGGTTAATAAATATAGAGATCCTTATTATGCTGTCACTCAAGAATGAGGTCGATCTTTGTGTTCTGCCATAAAGAAGTGTCCAATATACCACGGAGTGAAAACAGCCTTTTGCTTTACAAATGGACACTGCAGCCCACCTTTTATTTGTAAAGCATGATGTACAAATCTTAACCGTTAATGATTAACCCTCAGGTAAGGGGACCGTCCAAGACCAAATTGCATTTTTTTTGTTTTCAGATGTTTGTTTGAATTTTTAAAAGCAAGTATTTATTTATTTTCCTATTTCTTTTAAGCCAATAAGAGACATATACTTACTTTTACTCACCCATAATCTCCTGGCCAAGAAGGGTTTTAGGAAAGAAACTTCATGTACCTTCCTTGCTTTAGAGATGAAGGTATGTTTTTCTTTTCTGGGTATATGTTAGAATTAAAAAAAAAAAATCCACGTTTAAAAAGCTCCCAAGCCGACTTTGCTCTCCAAGGCTGAGAAAATTAAGATTTTGGTGTGCTCTGCCAATGCAAGTGAATTGAATTGAATTTGTTTAAATGGAAGAGAAACCGGTGCTTCCAGGCCTCCCACAAAGATGTAGGGATTCCATAACAAAGAAATAATAATCCCTGTGGCTTCTAGTCTAAAAAGAATTCTGTATGGTGGATGTAAACAAACATCCTAATAAAAACCCCTTTTACTTTAAACACATATCTCTGAGAATTATTTTTTTCTTCTCTTCTTTTGACTGAAAGTAAAAGATGTCTTTAAAAAATAAATTAAATAACTGACCAGGAAAATGAACCCCTGATTTGAAAATTCAGCAACCATGCCAACCCACAGCACTGGAGTTTTGTGAGAGACAATCTAACTCCTAATAAAAAGCGGGGAGTATTACACAAAAAGCCTGGGGCTTGGAGCTGGGAAACAAGGGCGGTGATATTCACGGATTAGAGCAGAGGGGAAGGCACTGTGTGTATTCATGGAGGGGCTTTCAGTCAAGTGGAAGGGGTGACATTACAACTTCACTCGGTCAGAGGGCTTGAGCAACGTACTTTTCTCCGCCTATTATAAATTGGAAGCATTGGGTGATCTGTTTGGAAATTCTCCAACGACTAGAGATGAAATCTGGTGAGAATTTTTTAATGACTTTTAAAAAAATGATATGACATGGTGTGTGGACCCAAACATACTTTACATCTGCTCCGAGACGAGGCAGGATTCTGCTGGGATAACAATAACATAGAATGCACACACACACACACACCGTCCTGCAGCATGCACCACCAGGTGAACACACGCATGAGAAAGACTTGGAACAAAAGCGATGGACCATAGGAAAATGTTGAAGCATTTAAGGACACTCGTAATTGGCAAAATAGGATTACAAAGCCTTTGAAATAGGTACCTTCATAGATTTTACCCTAATGGCAATTTTTAAATATAATTACAAGGAAAAAATGCTAAATGTCCATTAGCAGGAAAAGAGTTTACAAATTATGCTCCACGTAACAAAGGGATGCAGCCATCAAAAGTGATCGTTTAGCTTTATATTTATCTATATTTATCGACAAAAAGATAATATATGTGACAATTGTGTAAATTATATATTTATACACAATATAAATGTGAGATTTGATATTATTGAAAGTGATGTTGTATAAAATTTTTATTTTATAAATATGATATGGTAAATATTTCTATTTCCATTATGACATAAAAAGTATCAGGTTATAATACTGCATGAATAGTTTGTTAAAAACTATTTTTGTTAAAATGAATGGTTTGTTAAAAACAAACCATTTTTGTTATAATGTGTGATGTACATGAAACAAAGTATAAAAGCTAAGATATAGAAATATAATAACAAAGTATACAAATGTGATATGTACAAAACTGCAGATAGATCAGAAAGTGGTTACCTCTGGAGGAGGGACCTCCAAGCCAGTGTTACCAGGAGAGGATACAACAGAGTTTGCTACGGTACAAGAAATATTTTGATCTAGGTGATGGTGACATGGGCATATAGGATTTTTAAAGATTTATTTAAGTGAAAAAATTAAAAAATAAAGATTTATTTAAATGTTGAGATGTTCACTTATGAGTAGTACACCTATCTCTATGTACATTATACCTCAATTAAAAGAAAAAAACAAAAAACCACAGGTCCCAAGATGTTAAGAATACTGTCTTTGAAAGATATCATTGGCTTTTATTTTTGTCTTTCTATCTTACTTCAGTGTATTCCAGCAATCACATATTTATTTGATAATCTGTAAAAATAAAAACAAAAAGCAATTAATAAGATAAAGTTAAGCCATAAAGACCAGCATTGTAGCAACTTTTCAGAACCAAGATAGACGTTCCTTCTGCCGGACTCTTCTCAATTAGTGCTAGATATATAATATCTACATCATGTTTTCCACGCATTCTGAAGATTTTCCCCAATCCCAACCAAATCAACAGTTTTCACTTCATGGTTAAAAGGTGTAAGTAACATGGAGACCTAATCCTCCTGCCTCATTAGGAAAATATCCAACCAAAAGAGGTCATAAACCAGAGCAGTGTCCAGCCTGGGAGGGAAGTGAATGAGCGATGGGATGAAGGAAACCCTGTCTCAGATTCCTGGAGCTCTGGCCTAGAAGTTGAAGGGCTCCGTTGAGGTGTGTTGCTGTGTACGTGCCAGGTTATGTTTATTTCATGTTCTGAATGATTCCTTTTTAACCTACCAAGTATTTATAGCCCATAGAAACTCAGACATGAAAGTTTTTCCAATGTGCAAAAGCTACAAATGACAAAATCTTGTTAGAGTGGCCGAAGCCAGGAGGGCTCTCAAGCCCGTGTGTGTGTGTCCATCCGTCTGAAGCCCCGTTCATTATGACTGAGCTTTTCTGGGCTGGTCCTCAGAGGAGAATGGGTGACCCTAGGAAACCAACGCCACCACTGTGTTGTGAGCTGAAGGAGAGCCATTGAACACAAACAAAAAGAATGCTTCAAGGACGCATTGCAACACAATCAGAACCATGCCACCGGCTCTGATGGCTAGAGGTGACAGCAGGAGTGACACAATTAGGGACAGGAGTGGTTCAATTTAGGGGGAAAAAGCCCACAGAAGTATGCGGTCTACGGGACAAAGAGGCCGAGTTCTAAAGTCCCCCCAGTAAGCAGCGTCCACAAAGAGCTGACCATGTGCATGGAGCAGGCTCTGCAGATGGCTCTTTCAGCCACACTCAGACCTGGCACTGTCAAAAGAGCTCGGGGGCAGCAGGCTTGAAGGCCAGGGAGAGCGGAGCCGCGTGAGCATGTGCGTGTGCCCTGGCGTACCAGAGGCGGTGCGGGCCAGACAAAGCCGCACCTGGCAGGACTGGTGAGTCTCCAGCCTGTCTCTGCTCTTTCTGCTTCTTCCCCATCCTCCCCTCCCCAGCACTCCCCGGCTTATGCATTTTGAAGTGACAAGCCAGTTTAGAATTCCCACATCTCATTTGTTCAGCCATTTTGGTTACAAAGCTCAGTCGACCCCAAGGTGGATGCCCTTCCTCTCGGCGAAAATTCTCAGAAAATAAGAGCCTGTGATCTTCCGGAAGTGCAGGTTAGAAAAAGCCATGTCCTACCTAGCAGGAATACCAATGCTGTACACTGCACTCCCAGTGACGATGACTAACATGGAGAATTATCAGGGGACAATGCAGATGAAGAGGAGAAGTGGAATAAAATATATGTTTTAACCAAGTCATTTTCCGGGAATACCGGGCCCAAGCTAATCCTTTATTGGTACATTGGAAACCCACCCATGCAAAGTGAATCTCGAGTAGCCTTCGAGTGCTGCTGGGGTAGGAAAGACGAAGACACTCCCAGGCACTGTCTCACCGTGCTGCTCCTGAGTTTGGAGAAATGGAGCTGCCGGGCAGTGCAGGGACAACTCTGCAGACATTGCACGCTGATGTCTCTGACTTCAAGGAGGGCTCTGGGTGCAAATACTTAACTTGTCTTTCAGTTCTTTTTTTTTTTTCTTTTGAGACAGAGTCTCACTATGTTGCCCTCGGCAGAGTGCTGTGGTGTCACAGCTTGCAACAACCTCAAACTCTTGGGCTTAAGCGATTCTCTTGCTTCCGTCTCCCAAATAGTTGGGACTACAGGCACCTGACACAACGCCCAGCTTTTTTTGGTTGCAGTCGTCATTGTTGTTTAGCAGGGCCCAGGCTGGGTTCAAAACCCGCCAGCCTCGGTGTATGTGGCTGGCGCCCTACTCACTGAGCTAGGGGCCCCGAACCTGTCTTTCAGTTCTTTTTTTTTTTTTTTTTAAGAGACAGAGTCTTACTCTATTGCCCTCAGTAGAGTGCTGTGGCATCACAGTTCACAGCAAACTCCAACTTCAGGGCTTAGGCGATTCTCTTGCCTCAGCCTCCCAAGTAGCTGGGACTCCAGGTGCCCAACATAAGGCCCAGCTATTTTTGTTGCAGTTTGGCAGGGACCGGGCTCAAACCCACCACCCACCACCCTCGGTATATTGGGCTGGCAGCCTACCCACTGAGCCACAGGCGCCATCCCAGTCTTTCAGTTCTTGTAGGGAATTTTCCTCCTTCAAAAATGAGTGCAGTTTGCAACAACATTAGTGAGAGGAACACACTTGCATCTTTTGGAAAAGATAAACTCTATAAATTCTATCCATTTCAGGAAACAGACTTCCTGAAATATGTAGACACAAGAGCAATCTGCCTGGGAAAAAATACAGCTTTCAAATTTACCACTTTGTAGGCTCTCAAAAGAGAATGGTGTATTGAATTTGGGGCTTCCGAGTACAGTTGTAAAGCTTGTGTACTGAACAAATCTAGGAGGCATTTATCGTACTGTGTTATACAATTTACAGCGTGTGGCCACGTTTCTTGATGGTAACAAAGGAAATGGATGTTTGCTGTGGGATATTGATTATCCCAAATCAATCCAAGTCCTTGCCATTCTGTATCGTAACTCAGAAGCGACTTTCCGAGCCTGTGTCTGTCTACCTGTCCCCTAAAGCCTGTCTACCAAGGAACAAACCACCACCTGGCAATAAGCTCACCAGCCTGCCCTCAGCGACCATGACGCTGGTTTCGGGGAATGCATTTCTCCAGCGTGCGGGGGCTTGTGCTGAGGGCCTGAAAGATGACACTGTTTAGACCTTTACGACTCAGAGGGGTAGGCGTCAACTGGCCCAAATTCAACCCAGCTCTGACCCCAGAGGCCACATCCCTCCTCCAGAGACTGTGGGGACCCCGCCTCCCTCCAGTTTCTCCTTCAGTTCCAGGAGCACAAAGCTTCCACTTCCTTTGCCTCTGATGCACTTTCCCATCGTAACTCTCCCTCCTTTGAGCTCTCAGCTTCCATCTCACTTCCTCCCTTGCTCTCCTTCGTGCCACTCATCCCTCGGGGACACTGCGTCGGTCAGCGTGCATCCTTGTCAACATCTGCACTGCTGCATCTTGAGCCTTACACAGCATGGCGCCTGGCGCGTAGTAGGGCTTCTCAGCACCTGCCGAGCTCGCGGACCTACGCCAGGCAGACTCTGCAGCGACCCCTGCAGACGCCACTGCGTCCTCTTCCGACGGCTGCCTGGGCAGCTGTGCGCGATTCTGATTGTGAAGAAAACTCACCATGGACATTTTTCTTCTTCCCTCAACCACCGTTTTCGGAAAGCCAACGCTTGAGTCAGCCTCCCTGAGGACACCCCAGTTTCCCTTCGGCCCCAGTGCCCGCCCAGGCGGCGCCTCCTTCCCTCCCTCTCCACAGGGGGCTTCCTGGCCATCTCTCCCAGATTCTCCCGGGTAGAATTGCACGTCTGCTCACCGTTTTTAATGTTAATGTGACTCCGTCCCACCACTAAGTACAATATTATTCATTAGTTCCGTGTACAATGATCATATTATAGTGATATAATACACTGTGACAATCTTGATACTTTAGTCTGACAAGCCAACAAACCTGACAATCTCATTTTAAGGCATCTGCAATTTAAAGAAAAAAATGTACACTCTAATGTCATTGTGCCCTCCCCGTGAGAGGAGGGGTTGGACCCGCTGGGAGTATGCGACGTTCTGAGATGCTGTCAGAATTCTGAAAGTCAAACAAGAATCCTCTGGGTGTTACAAGTGAGAACAATAGCAGCCACTACCTGAATAGATAGCTGTCACTCCAGACGACAGCCTGCCCGCTCTTCAGACTCGCTTTTGGGGGGAGCGCTCTGCTGAGGCTTCGGAGAGTGTTTCTGCTGCTTCCCAAATTCTAGCTGCCCGGGATGAGGGGGCCGAACCTGGCGCGGCCAGTCCCACACGGCAGGCCTTGGCTCTGCATCTGGGGAACAAAGGCTCCTGGGGACGGACTGACATAGCCCTGCCAGGTGGTGAGGCTGGTCTCCACCATCTCTCTTAACTGAGAAAGCCGCACAACGAAGCTGTGTCCAGCCATACCTCCCGAAATTTAATGTTTCCGTTTAACTCTATAACGTATTTGTTAAAAAATGGCATCTGCCCTCAGATCAGATTTCCTGGCTTTTTCTATTTGTAAGCTCTCAATGAAAACTACTTGCATCCTTAACAATAAAAACAAAAAACACTTAGCTCCCTGCTACAAATAAAAGAGCAAAAATTCTAGGCAGTTCTGATACTTCTGGAGGAGGAAGAAATACCCCCAGGAGCTTGTAAAAACCATCCACTGTGCTTGCATTAGAGCAGACGCCATGCTCCGTGGCTGGTTTTGAAAGAGCAGAGCAGAACCTGCACATTGGCGGTCAAAGTCAAGGCCTCAGACTTGAAGGGCAGTGTGTGTCTGGAATTATTTCCCAGCCTTACTAAGAAGCTCTGTCCTTCCCAGGCATCAGATGAGCGCTCCTCTGTGGCCCCAGCACACCAGCGATGCCAAGGTGCTGAGATGATGCTCTCCTTTGGGAAAAAGAATGCTGTAATCTTGATCCTGCTCTGAAGGAGGCAAGAATCCCCCTGGTTGGGTGTTCTCAGTCTTTTCTCTTGTTTGCTTTTGTGGTCTGGGTACAAGAATCCTTCCCTGCCTGGGTGAGATTGCAGCGCGGGCCGCGGGGCTCCCTCCCTCCTGTGCTCATCTGGGTAGCAGGCTTTTGCAACCCCCAGTCCTTCTTCACAGGTAGGAAGCACATCACAACTCATTAGTAATTTACTGCTACAGTAATTTTTATAATTACTGCCAGGAGGCCTCATTAAATTTGATCTAATGAATAAATATTGTATTTTTCAACGTGATTACCAGAACAGCTTAAGCTGAGTGCCATAAACAATTATTTTCCTCACTACTCAGGATGTTGGTGACTATTGATTTTTATTTCATAAAGAATTTACTGTAGTAATGCCAATATAAATGACTTCAGGAATAGGCAACATCCCCTGTGTCAATTCACAAGCCACAATCCAGCCTCAGACACAGCAAAGAGAAAGGCTGGGAGTTAGAAGGAAGGAAAAATCTGTCCGGAGGAGAGATGGGCGTTTGTGGCTGAGGACTGGTCAGGGGTGGGCTGGAGCGTTGAGCTCCCAGGCTGAACAGTGAAGGTGAACGTTGATTTTGGCATTTTATAAAATAGAGTCAATAAATTCTGCTCAGTTGGAAATTTCCAAAGTGAAACGTCAAAACCAGGCTATAAAATAGAGAAGACTCATGCCAACCCCTACTTACGCATCTGTTTTTTCACTTCCACTAAATTATCTTATGCTTTCCTGCTTGCTTTTTTTTTTTTTTCCTTCTTTTGGTTTCTTTTTAATGTCCTGTAATGGAATTTCACATCTTAAGGAGTGGGATGGATATTTCTCTACCTCTCCTGTTTTTCATTTTCTCTTAACATCCCGTCCCCTTCATACTGCGAGGAGGTGTATGGATTATGTTGGCCTCTCCTGAGTTTGAGTTCTCTCCCTCTAACTAAAGCAGCAGTTGCTACTACAGATGACCAACCCATGCCCTGCCCCACTGCTCTCATTAGACCTTCTTTTGACCCCTAGGCTGATGGGCCTGAGCTCTGGTGCTTATTAGAATCACAAAGGATGGCTCAGTGCCATTAGCTCAAGCAGCTAAGGCGCCAGCCACATACACCAGAGCTGGTGGGTTCGAAACCAGCCTGGGCCTGCCAAACAGCAATCACAACTACAACCAAAAACAATTGCAGGGCGTTGTGGCAGGCCCTGTAGTCCCAGCTACTTAGGAGACTGAGGCAAGAGAATCACTTAAGCCCAGGAGTTGGAGGTTGCTGTGAGCTTTGATGCCACGGCATTCTACCCAGACAGCTTGAGGCTCTATCTCAAAAAAAAAAAAAAAGAAAGAATCACAAAGGAACAACTTTTAAAATGTGCTGATGCCCAGGTCCTCCCCCAGAGATTTCTGCTTTAATTGGTCTGGGGTAGAGCCGGGCTATTTGAGCTCACCAGATGATTCTAGTGTGCATTCAGGAACCTGCAGCCTCAAAGTCACCTGTGGTCTTCCAGATCCCCAAGTGCAGCCCCTCAACCAAATTTAAACTTCAAACAAATCCCTTTATTAAAAAGATCTGTTCTTTAAAATTTGGATTCAGTCAAAAGTGTGCACGCAAGGATCCGGAAAGCCACTCGTAGCCCCAAGGCCCTAGGTTCCCCACCCTGGCTGCTATCGAAGTTGAGGGGATGAGGACAGAGGCTAGATGAATGGGAGAGGAGCCAGACCTCCAGCCCAGCAGACACCCAGAAGGCCCTAGGAGTAGTTGTTACAGGTTCAATTGTGTCCTCTCGAAACTTACATTCCTGGCTCCGCGCCTGTAGCTTAAGCGGCTAAGACGCCAGCCACACACACCAGAGCTGGTGTGTTCGAATCCAGCCCAGACCTACAAACAGCAATGACAACTACAACCAAAAAATGGCTGGGCATTGTGGCTGACGCCTGTAGTCCCAGCTACTTGGGAGGCTGAGGCAAGAGAATTGCTTAAGCCCCAGGAGTTGGAGGTTGCTGTGAGCTGTGATGCCATGGCACTCTACCCGGGGCAATGGCTTGAGGCTCTGTCTAAAACAAAACAAAACAAAACAAACTTATGTTCTAATGCTTCTTGCCTCAGAATGTGACTGTATTTGGAGATAAGGTCTTTAACGATACAATTAAGGTAAAATGAGATCATATGGGCGGGTTCTAATCCAGTACAACAGGTATCCTTACAAGACTAGGACACAGACACCGACAAGCCAAGGAGAGAGGCCTCGGAAGAAACTGACCCCATCCATACCTTGATCTCAGTCTTTGACCCTACACAGTGTGAGAAATAACTTTCTGTTGGGTAAGCCACCAAGTGTGTGGCACTTTGTTACAGCAGCCGACACTATGGTCTTCACAGACCCGATGATAGAGCCTGATGGCTGAAGGTGTTACAGGGCAAAGAGGGTCTGGCCACCTGTCACTGTCAGCCAATATGTAGAGATAGGTTTAGGCCCAAACAAGCTTTGTTTGTCAGAAGGCCAGCGATTCTGGAAAACAGCGAGAGTAGCCTCTCAACTCTGTTCTGCCAAAGTTACAATTCTAATAACTTTTATTGTAAAATACAAGGAAACCAACAAAGAAAATTTTAACTTTATCTGATAAGAAGTAACACCAAAGTAATCTCCATGCTAACAAGGCAACATGTTTAAACAACAGAAAGGTGATTTTCACTTTAACAGTATCTCAGAGAATCATTAGAGAAAGCATCATATCCTCAAAGTAACCTTCACCAATATCACAGCACATGGTATCTGTGCACGACTATCTCCTCAGAGTCTCTTAAGACAAACGTCCTTGCAAATAGAGTGAAACCTTAACTAAATAATTCGGGGAGGATTTTGCGTGCTGAGCAGACAAGGTCAGCTGTTCTCCTTGAGTTTAGCTTCTCAGACTCCGTCTTGCAGACTGCTTTTCTGGCTTAGAGAAAGCAGAGATGCTGGAGGCAGACAGAGCTGGGTTCTATATGTGCCCAACCTACTGGATATCTATTGCTGTGTGACACTTCAAAATTAAGTGATATAAATTTTTCACATTTGTGAATACTGTGGGTTGGGAATTTGGACGGCGCACAACGGGCAATTCCTCTCTGTTGCACAACATCTGAGGCCTCGCTCGAAGGCAGGAAGGATGTGGGTGACTCAAAAGCTGAAGTCCAGAATCATCTGCAGGCTTTTTTGGTCACATGTCTGGTGACTGACGGCAGCTGCTGCCAGGGACCTAAATCAGAGATGTTAGCCAGCACACCAACATCTGGCCTCTTCATGGAGCCTGGGCTTCCTCATAGCATGGTGCTTGGGGTGCAAGGGCGAGAACCCACTGGGAGACAGGAAGATGTTGTTCTGCCTTTTGAAACTCAGCCTTGCAATTCATGTGCCAACATTTCCGCAAACGCTATTCATCATGGCACTCTCAAAGACCTGCCCATGTTCAAAGAGAGGAAATGGACGCCAGAGCGAAGAGAATGACGGCATCCGGAAAACCAGGTGGGACCAGAGATATTGTGGCCATTTGGGAGAAGATGCAATCCTAGCCAGTTATTCTTTTTTTTTTTTTTTTGAGACAGAGCCTCAAGCTGTCACCCCTGGATAGAGTGCTGTGGCATCACAGCTCACAACAACCTCCAATTCCTGGGCTCAAGTGAGTCTCCTGCCTCTGCCTCCCAAGTAGCTGGGACTACAGGCGCCTGCCACAACGCCGGCCATTTTTTGGTTGCAGCCGTCATGTTGTTTGGTAGGCCCGGGCTGGATTTGAACCCGCCAGCTCAGGTGTACGTGGCTGGCGCCTTAGCCCGTTGAGCCACAGGCACCGAGCCCCTAGCCAGTTATTCTTAAGATCTGAGGCCGACGTGCTCGTTCTGGTCAAGCCTTGAGGGATGATCACAAGTCTCTGTACCCGGAAGCTGCTCCCACCTGCCCAGAATCCTAATCTCCCCCCTTTATCTCCTTCCTCTCTCATCCCCACCCTCTCCAGACAGATGCAGGGTCCCCTTGCTTCAAAGCACCTGCTACCAGCTGCTTGGGACTCCCCTCCCTCGGTGCCTTCACATCAGGCCCCCCGTGATAGGACCCTAGTACTCCCCAGTCTCTAGTACAGTCACTTAAGGTTTCTGCTCTCTGGGGAGCATCTCCCTTTTTTTTTTTTTTTTTTTTTTTTTGAGACAGAGCCTCAAGCTGTCACCCTGGATAGAGTGCTGTGGCATCACAGCTCACAGCAACCTCCAATACCTGGGCTCAAGCGAGTCTCCTGCCTCTGCCTCCCAAGTAGCTGGGA
>CAUYRH010052072.1:0-10599 GCA_963574655.1 Perodicticus potto | reverse complement strand
GTGAGATCACACTTGTGGTGCATATGTGAAGGGTCAGGAGAAAACTTCTAAATACGGATCAAAATTGTTTTCACATAGTAAATGAGAAAATATCATGAATGTTATATTAATCAGGTTGATAAAAATATCTCCGATTGTATGAGAAGCCTGCACACTGTACTCCATGACTGAATTATTGTACACAGCTATGACTCAATAAAAAATAATTTAAAAATAAATAAATAAATGAATAAATAAAAGTGCTGGGTGTGGTGGCTCACACCTGTAATCCTAGCACTCTGGAAGGCTAACCCGGGTGCATTGCCTGAGCTCAGGAGTTCGAGACCAGCATGAGCAAGAGTGAGACTCCATCTCTACTAAAAACAGAAAAATGAGACAAGAAGATCTCTTGAGCCCAAGAGTTTGAGGTTGCTGTAGGCTATGATGCCAAAGCATTCTACCCAGGGTGACAGAATGAGACTGGGGTAAAAAAAAAAAAAAAAAAAATCAATATTCAGACTGGAAAAAAAAAAGATCCATATTCCTTTTACCATTGTCACCTAGAGCTATCTTTTGCTGTTCTACTTAATACTGGCTTTATACTTTATATATGTATCAATGTATATTCTAAATTCATGTTCATGAGGAGGCTAAATGGAGAAAAGTTACCTCAAGGTAAAAGAAAGTAATTTATCCACATATTTAGTTAGTTTTCTTATTTGGGTATAGAGAACCATTTCAATTAATTATTACAGATTGAACATATCTAAGAAAACTGTTGTTTTAAACAAATACCTATTCATGCCAACCTGGACTAGATTTATATCCAAAATGTCACTCAACAGTTATTAAAACTCATAAAACCCCACTTATACTTCTTAAATTTAATTCATTGAGATCGTTAGAGTCTACAATTCTGTCTCTTAACTGCTCAATGTTTAATGACAGATATTAAAAACTTGCAAATTTCAACTATAAATTGAATGGCAGTTTATTATAATCTAAAACAATTGCTAATCATGTGTTCATATCTCAGCATAACAACAGCAAAAGTAATCCATTTTTTTTTTATTAAAGTTACTGAACATTGATTTAATTGTTGCTTGGCTTCACAATAGGTATGACCTAAAATCGTAAATTCTGAACAAGAGCAATGCAGATAAAATACAATTTTGTATTATTCATCTATATAAATACAGTCTTTTTATATCTGTGGTGAAATAGTAACTGAGTTTCAAGCAAATGTTAAGAACAGATATTTCAAAACAGGTATTTTGAAAATTACACTAAGGCACTATTCAACATTTCAAAGCTAATATAACTCAATCTCTTTCTTTTAGGTCAGCTATTAAAAAACATTACTGTTTGACAATTCCTCAACCAAGATACAAAGGAAAATAAAAGCGTGCACTATATACTATAAGGTTTCACACTTAAATTAGCCAGGGACAAACCCCCACTAAAATATCAACATCATACTTTGAAGAAATTGAAAAAATAGTTCTTCATTTTGTATGAAACCTAATATAACCCTATATAGCCAAGGCAATTCTTAGTAATAAAAACAAAGACAGAGGTATCATTCAACCAGACTTCAGGCTACACTACAAGTTCACAGTTTACAAGTGATCAAACCAGCATGGTATTGGCAGAAAAACAGACACACAGAACAGAATAGAAGACCTAGACGTGAAACCAGCCTCTTACACCATCTGATCTTTGATAAAACAAAAGCATACACTGGAGGAAAAAATCCCTATTCAAAAAATTGTGCTGGGAGAACTCAATAACCACAGGCAAAAGACTGAAATTGGACCTGCACCTTTTACCACTTATAAAAATTGACTCAAAATGGATAAAAGATTGAAATCCAAGACACGAAATGATAAAAATCCTAGAAGAAAGCATGGGAAAAACTCTTGAATGTGTCGGCCTAGAGAAAGACTTTATGAGGAAGACTTCATCGACAATCGCAACAAAAATAAACGAGACTTAATTACGACTGAATTAAGACTAAATGTTAGGTAAGGTCCCTATTGTAGTTGTGTCCCATACCCAGGAGGTGTGTTATATGTCTCTACCTTGTGCCCATTAACTCGGCATATCATACCAAGTTTTTAATATGTCATTAAGACTGAATTAATTCAGACTTAGTTAAGCTGAATAGCTTTTGCACAGCTAAGGACACAACAATTAAAGCAAACAGACAACTTTTAGAATGGGAGAAGATATTTCCATGTTACAAATCTGGCAAAGGGCTGATAACTAGAATCTATAGAGAACTCTTATCAAGAAAAAATCCCATCTATCATTGGGCAAGAGACATGAACAGAACCTTCTCTGAAGTCAGACAAATGGCCAACAAACATGAAAAAATTATCATCATCCCTAATCAGCAAAGAGATGCAAACGAAAACCATCAGACCAAGCCCACATCACCAAGTTCCAAAGCTGCAAGTCAAACTGGCATACATGTGGAGAGAAGGGAACAGTTTTTTAAACTTATGATGAGATTACAAACTAATACAGCCTCTTTGGAAAAAAAGTATAGAGAATATCCTCAAAGAACTCAAAACAGACCTTTCATTTGATCCTGCAATCCCATTACTAGGCATCTACCCAGAAGAAAAAAATCATTTTATCATAAAGACATCTGTGCTAGACTGTTTATCATAGTTCAATTTATAATCACCAAGATGCAGAAATAACCCATCAACCCATGAATGGATTAATAAAACTGTGGTATATGTATATACCATGGAATACTATTCAGCCATAAAAACAGATGGAGATTTTACACCTTTTGTATTAACCTGGATAGAGTTGGAGAACATTTCTTTAATAAAGGTATCACAAGAATGGAAAAGCAAGAATCCAATGTATTCAATACTAATATGAGCCAGTAGAAAACTAATACATGCCCTCATAAGAGAAAAACTCAATTCAAGTTATGGAAGGAAGGGAGGAGAAAATGGGAAGGGGGAGGAGAGAGGGAGATTGGTATGCTCCCACTTAATGGGCACAAGGTAAAGACATACAGTACACCTCCTGGGTGTGGAACACAACTACAATAGGAACCGTACCTAACAAACACAAACATTATACATTTGTATCCTCGTATTAACCTGAACTTTTTAAAAAATGTGATAAATAAATTAGCCAGGGTATAATAATACCTAAAACAAAAGAACAATTTTTATACAATGAAACTTAGGTATTCACACTCAGTTTATGAATGATACTCAATGATACTCATTGATATTAAAACCTCATTGCTATTACAGAATTTCTCTCAGTTCCTTCTGACAGTTTATTTCAATCCACATAATCATGTAAAGTACTCCCCAAAGCTTTAAAATCATGTATTAGGTGTTACAATACTCCCAAATGGAACTACTACTGACATGTTCCACAGGGAAACAAAACGAGGCACTGAAAGGTTAAAGGACCTTATAATGTTGTAAAGCCAGTCAGTAAGTTAGTAAGCGAGCTGAAAATAGAAACTATCAGAAACAAGATCCCTGGCTCAATCCATCCTCTCACCATAAGATCACAATTTTCCAGTTCCATTCTGCAATGAAACTTTGACATTCTGTTAAACACTCTTCTTATAACAGCTAAACAGGTAACTTCCAAAAGCCATCCTTAAGAAATAAAATTCCAGAAAAATTAAATAGCAACGTTCCCTTTTTTAAATGCAAAAATTATAGTTGAATAAAACTTTCCATTGCCAGGATTTACGATACTCATTTTCTCTATTACATTATTTTCAAAGATTTGGAAATGAGTAAACCATTAGTATTATTGGCCATTTCACAAAAACACTTGCATTACAAAATCATTTTGATGTTTCAGTTCAACACAATTAATATAATTAGTACAATACTGGTTTTTGACCCAGTGATTAATTTCAGCTGTATCAACATACATTTAAACTTACCCTTCAGGAGTCGTTTTAATTTTGCACAATCCACATTGATATACTGTAATAATTCTATATCATGAACATCCACATTGTCTTCTGAACAAACAGTCAATTCCTGTAACCTGAAAAGTAAAAAACAAAAATAAATGATCAAATCAAATATATATATATACATATATATATTTTTTAGAGAAAGTCTCACTTTATCACCCTCGGTGGAGTGCTGTGACGTCACAGCTCGAAGCAACCTCTAACTCTTGGGGTTAGGCGATTCTTTTGCCTCACTCAGCCTCCTGAGTAGCTGGGACTACAGGCGCCCACCACAACGTCTGGCTATTTTTTTGTTGTTACAGTTTGGCCAGGGCCGGGTTCAAACCTGCCATCCTCGATATATGGGGCCATCACCCTACGGACTGAGCCACTGGCACCACCTAGCAAAAATCTCTTGTAAGAATCACAATTTAAAAATAAAGAATAAATGACAGAATACAAAATGTTATCACTTTGCAATATCCAATGAAATGACAAATCTAAGTAATGACCATCTGTGGCTACTAAAACCATTAGGTAAAAATTTTGTGGAAAACTTTAAAATAAATAAATAAATAATGCTGTTAACATCTATATCTAACAACTGACTAGAACACTACAGGTAGGATAATACGACAACAGGAATTACAGAGAACCAACTGTAAAGTATTCTTGTCCCCTCAGCCAAATGAACCTGAATCCAGTCAAACACAGTCAAATAAAGAATGCAGAAAACTTTACAAGGCAAATAACCCAGTCCAACAAATAAACGGCATGAAAAAAATGGAGAGAGAGGTACACAATAAAGGAACGATATAAATTAAGAAAACACTCAAGAGAACTATCAACCAATGGCAAGGTTACCAATCTTATTTATATTTTTTAAATTTCAGATTAACACGAGAGTACAAATCATTATGTTATACAGTTTGCATTTCTAAGGTAAAATTGAAGATGTAGGTGGGCCTTTCAACTGAGGGTGTTGTATACCCTTACATTGTGCACATTAGGTGAGAGCTTACCCATCCCTCTTTCTCCTCCCTCTGCCCCACTTAAATATACTTGTGTTTTTCTCTCCTGTGGGTGTATAACTGCTTTACTATAGGTTTCATACTGAGTATAATCGGACACGTGCTTTTCCATTCTTGTGATACTTTACTAAGAAGGTTCTTTAATTCCACCCAGGTTAATGCAAAAGATGTAAAGTCTCCCATCTTTTTTATGGCCGAGTAGTATTCCATGGTATACACATACCAAAGTTTATTAACCCATTCATGGGTTGACGGGCACTTGGGTTACTTCCATGTCTTGGCAATTGTGAAATGAGCTACAATAAATATTCTAGTGCAAACGTGATAAAATGATTTTTTTTCTTCTGGGTAGATACTGATAATGGGATTGCAGGATCAAATGGAAGATCAACTTTAAGTTCTTTGACAATTCTCCGTACTTCTTTCCAAAGAGGCTATATTAATTTGCAATCCCACCAAGAGTTTAAAAGTATTCCCTTATCTCCACAACCATGCCAGGATCTGCAGCTTTGGAACTCTGTGATGTGGGCTATCCTCACCGGAGTTAGGTGATATCTCAGAGTGGTTTTGGTTTGCTTTCTCTGATGATAATGGATGATGAGCATGTTTTCATATGTTTGGCCATTCATCTGTCTTCAGAGAAGTTTTTGTTCAATTCTTTTGCCCAATTATAAATGGAATTGTTTACTCTTTTTCTTGTTGACTGAATTCTCTCTAGATTCCAATTATCAGTCCTTTGCCAGATTCATAGCATGCAAATATCCTCTCCGATTCTGAAGGTTGTCTGTTTCCTTTAGTTGTTGTATCCTTGGCTCTGCAAAAGCTTTTTAGCTTGATCATGTCCCATTTATTTACTTTTGGTATTGCTGCAATTGCCAACGCAGTCTTCTTCATAAATTCTTCTCCCCAGTCAAAAGCATTAAGAGTTTTTCTCACACTTTCTTCTACAATTTTTATTGTTTCATGTCTTAGATTTAAATCTTTTTGCATTCATCTTGCATCAATTTTTATAAGTAGTAAAGGTGCAGGTACAATTTCAGTCTTCTACATGTGGCTAACAAGTTCTCTCTGCACCATTTATTAAATATGGATTCTTTTCACCAGTGTGCTTTTGTCTGGTTTATCAAAGATCAAATGGCAATATGTGGCTGGACACATCTCTAAGTTCTCTCTTCTATTCCTTAGATCTGTATCTCTATTTTTGTGCCAGTACTGTGCTGTTTTGATCACTGCATATAACCTGCAATCTGGTAATGTGATGCCTCAAGATTTGTTATTTCTTAAAATTGCATTGGCTACTGATGGGTTCTTCTGATTCTATATAAAACAAAGTACTATTTTTTTAAAGTTCTTCAAAGCTAGATGTTGGTGCTTTGATAAGGATTACATTGAATCTACAAATCACTTTTGACTAGTATGGACATTTTTAATAATTTTTTTTTAGGAGTGTCTCACTCTATTGCCCTGGGCAGAGTATCATGGCATCACAGCTTACAGAAACCTCAAACTCTTGGACATGAGCAATCCTCAGCCTCCTCAGCAGATGGGACTACAGGCATATGCCACTACGCCTAGCTAGTTTTTCTATTTTTAGCAGAGATGAGGTCTCACTCTTGCTCAGGCTGGTCTCCAACTCCTGAGTTCAAGCAATCCACCTGTCTTGGCCTCCCACAGTGCTAAGATTACAGGCGTGAGCCACTGTGCCCAGACCCATTTTAGTAATGTTCATTCTTCCCAGCCACGAGCATGGTATGTTCTACTGTTTGTTAATGTCTTCTGCTATGTCTTTTCTCAGGGTTTTGTAGCTGTCTTTACAGAGATCCTTCCCATCCTTTGTTAGGTATATTCCCAGGTATTTCATTTTCTTGAAGCTACTGTAAAGAGTATTTTGTCTTTGATTTATCAGCTTGACTGTTATTGGCATCTATGATAGCTACTGGTTTGTGAACATTGAATTTGTATCCTGAGATGTTACTGCATTCCTTGATCACTTCTAGGAGCTTTGTGATTGAGACCCTGGCATTTTCCAAGTATAACAGCATTATCAGCTGCAAAGAGTGAGAGGCTGTCCTCCTCTGTCCCCATTTGAATACCCTTGATATCCTTCTGTTGCCTGACTGCACTGGCTAGAACTTCCAGCACTATGTTGAACAGCTGTGATGATAGAGGACATCCTTGTCTGCTATCAGTTCTAAATGGAAATGCTTTCACTTTTACTTCATACAATATGATGTTGACTGTGGGTTTGTCATAGATGGCCTCTATCAGCTTAAGAAATGTCCCATCTATGCCTATTTTCTTAAGTCTTGTCAGAAAAGGATGCTGAATTGTGTCGAATGCTTTTTTTATATCTATTGAAAGGATCGTATGGTCTTTGTTTTTGCATCTATTTATGTGGTGAATTACGTTTACACATTTTAATATGTTAAACCAATCTTGTATCACAAAAAAGCCCACCTGATCATGATACATAATTTTTTTAACATGTAGCTATGTTCTATTTGCTAGGATCTTATTGAATATTTTGCATCAAGATTCATTAATAATATCAGTCTGTAACTTTCCTTTTTGTTGGGTCCTTTCCTGGTTTTGGTATCAGGGTGATATTTGCTTCATAGAACGTGTTAGGGAAGATGCCTTCCTTCTCTATGTTTTGGACTAGGTTCTGCAATACAGACATTAGCTCCTCAATGAAGGTTTGGTAGAAATGTGGTAGAAAGCCAGTACTTTTCTTTTTTGGAAAG
Source organism: Perodicticus potto (assembly GCA_963574655.1). Lineage (NCBI taxonomy): Eukaryota > Metazoa > Chordata > Mammalia > Primates > Lorisidae > Perodicticus > Perodicticus potto. The sequence goes on along the minus strand of CAUYRH010052072.1, from coordinate 2,890 downwards.
TGCTTAATTGTTATTGTATTTCAGTGCTTGAAATTGGTCTATTCAAAATTTCTTGTTTGTATTCTGATTTGAATAAACCAAATGAAAAAAAAATTAAACACAAATTTGGTAAAAGATGATATTAAGGAATTATGGCTTTTGCTAGGTATAACAAAAAGATTATAGTTACATTTTTTTAACTCTATTAATTTGAGATACATACTGAAATATGCACAAGTGAAATGACAGCGACATCTGGGATTTGCCTTTGAAGACTGAAAAAGAAAGAAAGAAATAGGGCTGAGCGCAGTGGCTCACGCCTGTAATGCCAGAACTCTAGGAGGCCAAGGCGGGTAGATTGCCTGAGTTCAGGAGTTTTAGACCAGCCTGATCAAGAGCAAGACTCTGTCTCTACTAAAAACAGAAAAACTAACCAAGCACGGTAGCACACACCTATAGTCCCAGCTACTTGAGAGGCTGAGGCAAGAGAATCACTTGAGCCCAAGAGTTTGAGGTTGCTATCAGCTAAGATGCCACGGCACTCTACCCAGGACATAGAGTGACACTGTCTCAAAAAAAGAAGAAGAAATAAATCAAGAAACACAGCATGGTGATAACAGCTGAAGCACAGCAAGAGATATATGAGGTCTGAAATACTATTCTCTCTCATATGTATATTTTGTAAATATTTCCACAATGAGTTTTCTTAAATTCAAATTTCAAATATTTAAAATTGTATTATTCTCACTATTCACATCAAGTAGACTTCAGAAACATAAATGATACTTTACATTTGCAAGATGCATTTACTTTGTATTCAAAAAAACCAGTAAGTCTTTTTTCATCACCCTCCTCACATCTGTACATGTGTTTACATGATTATTAGAGTAATGTCTCTCCTTTACAGTAGAATAAAGCTTATAATGACAGAAATCTTTTTAAACCCCAAAACTTCCTTGAAATTGAATATAAAGTTATCATAAATGTAGAAACATCTAACCCTTAAAGGCCAGTTATGGTACCTCACTCCTATAATCCCAGTGCTTTGGGAGGCCAATGTGAGAGGACTGCTGGAGGCCATGAATTTAAGACCAGCCTGAGCAACACAGTGAGACCCTGCCTCTACAAAAATTAAGTGGATGTAGTAGCACATGCCTGTAGTCCTGGCTACTTCAGAAGCTAAGGAGAGAGGATGGCTTAAAATCAGAAGTTCATGGTTACAATGAGCTACAATCATGTCACTGCCCTCCAGCATGGGTGACAGAGTGAGATCAATTTCTAAAATAAAGAAGAAAAATGTAATGCTAACAAAAATGCAGATATCTGGAAACTATAAAGAAATTTATTTGCTAAACAACACTAACAACAAAAATAGCCGGGCATTGTGGCGGGCGCCTGTAGTCCCAGCTACTTGGGAGGCTAAGGCAAGAGAATCACTTAAGCCCAAGAGTTGGAGGTTACTGTGAGCTATGATGCCAGAGTACTCTACCCATGGCAACATAGTGAGACTCTGTCTCAAAAAAGAAAAGAAGGGGCGGCGCCTGTGGCTCAGTGAGTAGGGTGCCGGCCCCATATACAGAGGGTGGCAGGTTCGAATCCGGCCCTGGCCAAATGCAACAAAAAAATAGCCGGGCGTTGTGGCGGGTGCCTGTAGTACCAGCTACTCGGGAGACTGAGGCAAAATAATCACCTATGCCGAGGAGTTGGAGGTTGCTGTGAGCTGTGACATAACAGCTCTCTAGTGAGGGCGATAGTGAGACTCTGTCTCTAAAAAAAAAAAAAAAAAGAAAGAAAGAAAAAAAAAACGAAAAGAAGTTCATTTAAGCCTAAATAAAAGAGATTAAATTTTTCTTCTATTTTTCCATTAAAAACCACAGGGGTCAGGGCAGCTCCTATGGCTCAAAGGAGTAGGGCGCCGGCCCCATGTGCTGGAGGTGGAGGGTTCAAACCCAGCCCCAGCCAAAAACTGCAAAAAAAAAAAAAAAAAAAAAAAAAAAAACCACAGGGGTCAGATTTTTAAAAGCTGGTATGGCCAATCTATTAAATTGTGATACCTAATAAGGCATACTCATTGTTCATATTTTTATACATCAAAATAATAAGCAGCAGAATGAAAGTTACTAGTTTTTATAAATTGAGGAATAGAGATGTGATAAAAAAGCATAAATACTATATTGTCTTATTGGTAAATATTAACTTGAATTTTAACCATTTTAATGCTTTAAAATTGACATAGTAATTGCACTAAACTTTCAATTGCTGAAAATGAAATCAATTCTATTTCTTCCTTCCCAAATTCTCCTTTAGCCTTTAGTTAACATTTAAATTAATTAAACACTTACACTCTAAAGTAGGGGTGTCCAACCTGCAGTTGCATGCTAATTTTGTGAGGATTTTTTTATTAGGTGGTCCTCAATAATGATTTGTGAGCACAGAAATGACTCCTTAGAAAACATAACATAATAGATCAGCAACACCAACTTATGAAAAGCTGACTATTGTACATGTTTGTAAAAAATGGAAGAAAAATGTTGCCTCTTTTGTAGTCCACTACCTCTATAGGGGCAGTGGGAGCAAAAGATATGAAGTGTGGAAAACCTATCACTAAAACATCAAAAAAGGAAGAAAAAGTATCCAATGTACTCAGCTCTACTATGAAGCTAATCTATAGCTTTCATATGAAGGCTAAAACCCAGTTATAGCACAAGAAATGAGGAAAGGGGCAAGGGAGGGGAGGGGAGGGGGGAGGGGGGGAGGAGGGGAGGGGGGAGGAGGGGAGGGGGGAGGATGGGTGGAGGGAGGGTGATTGGTGGGATCACACTTACGGTGCATCTTACAAGGGTACAAGGGAAAATTACTAAATGCAGAATATAAATGTCTTCATATAGTGATTAAAAGGCCATGAAGGCTA